>ML778505.1:517525-534587 GCA_009831015.1 Picea engelmannii | reverse complement strand
AAAAAAAAAAAAAAAAATATATATATATATATATATATATATATATATATATATATATATATATATATATATATATTTGTTTATTTTTTGTTTATTTATTTATTATTTTATTTTATTTATTTATATTTTTTTTATAACAAAACAAGAAAATTAATTTGTGTTTATATTTTTTTTATAATACAACAAAACAAACAAGATGGAATTTTGATTGCGCAATCAAACCTTCATATACCTGCACCAACAAGCCACCATGAATGCTCCAGAAGTTTGTGTCGCCAGAGGGTACAACATTATAAGTCTCATCTCCTATTATGTAATCCATTATCTTCAGGTATTGTGTGATCAAAATCAGAAGAGCTGCCCAATGAGCTACTCTCACTGGTTGTGCGTTGATGTCCACTGCTCATTGGACTACAAGGCAGCCTCTACTATGGAATTTGAGAACACAGAAGTGAAGTAATTACTCTTGTAATTTACTCAATCCAATACATACGATCTATTGCACTCCCTAGCTATAAAGTATAGTGTTTTTATGGTGAAATTATCCTGAAACAAAACCGCAAATCTGGTCTATTTAATAGTTGATGTAAACATATTAACAACATGATATGGAACAGACTTCTCATCTTGCAATGGTCCATGTTGGTGAGATGAAAGAAAACGGCCAAATAAGCCAGATACATGATCAATTGTATGATGACCCCTTTGAGCAGTGTGTTGACTTGTGGTTCCCATTGGTTTTCCCTGCTATTTGCGATAATAGTATGAAAGTCCACGGCTATCAAGAACAAATAATCTCCTCTTCCAATCACCTCTCAAATTTGAGGAACTCTTTGATTGATAACCTTGCCTGATTGTCTGGACCTTTCCCTTTTACAGTTGGCTACATAACTGCTTTAATCATTTTATGTGAGTTCCTTCCAACAACCTGGATCCAATCCCCAGTTGGAGAATTATGTGCACCACTGAAAGACCACCGACTTTGCAAATCGAGGCGTTCTAGGCATTTGAAATCGATTTTCATTCTGGTGCACTAATATTTATTTGCATAGGGCCCAGGTATGAACTTGGAGCTGCTCAGTCTCGACCCCACATCAGAATTTGGAATCTGATCTCTTGCAAGAGAAGGAGATATAATTGGAAGTTTTGATGGTCGTGGAGTATCCAACAGTCGAAGATAGTGTCAATGCTAAGGATGTTTTATCATGTAACACATAGTTGTGCACAATACATGAAATTTTGACATCACTCTGCTCAAGGCAAGCATAATATAATCACCCAAGGAGCACCTGGTGCAACCTCGTCCACCCATCTGCAATGGAGAAGGGATTCATAGCGTTTAGCTTCGGTCATCACTGTCTTTCCCTTGTACATGTGTGTGACCACATCGCTACAAAATCCCACCAACAAATACACGTTCGGGAACAATTTCTTGGCCTGCTCCAGAGATCGGGCGTGGCCAAAGTGGAAGAGAACGTATATTCTGTCTGCATAAACGTGAATGGGCTTCTCAGTATTTGACGGATCTGGGCAGGGGTGAGGATCGAACACATGAGTGGGAGGTACCCATTCATCACAATCGAATACTTCTTCCTCTTCTTGATACTGTGCCGTCAAGCGCCCTTTAATTTCATCTACCAAGCACATCCGTAATTGATTGTAAGAATCTTCTAAGACATATGTTCGACAAACACAAATACAGAGTGGATTATAGTTGTGTTGCTCATTCTGTTTTCTAATCCGAGAGCGGAAAAATGATCGTTTTTTGTCAAAGTCAATTAAATGAGGTGTCTTGTGCATAATAGAAATAGACTTCTCTAATAACCCTGGATTCTGTCGCACAAAATCATTCATAAGCTGTCGATGCTTTTCAACAAACTTTACAAATTTCGTACCTACCTCTACTCTTCTATATTGTGTAGCATCACTCACACTAGCATCATCGGTATCATGTTGCACAACGCCAGTGGGTCCTAGCTGCAACTTCTCACATAAAACAAAAAATGCCTCTACAAACGGCAAAACCCTTTGTGCACCAGGAGGAAGAGGTGGTGCCATGGATGTTGTTGCAGCATTCCTGCTTGATGCAGTAGAGAAATCAGAAATATTTCCCAATCGCAGTTCAATTTCACTTATACAACTACTCAATCCTTGCCATAATGGATCAAGTGCTGCATTCCCTGGTTACAACAATATCTTTCCAAGTGCAATTGGAATTTTCTGAACTCTTCTAATCATTATTAGTAGTTGACCTTGCAAGGACAGCCTTTGCATCTCCAATGTTGGCAATCAAAACCAATTGCCCAAGAATCCAAACACAAACAGTTGTCACTCCACCCTGCCATCCTCAAGGTAGCCCAACAAAAATAACATTGGCATATAAGAAAATGCAAGCACATGACCTATTGCACATGGTTAGAACTGTCGTCCTAAAATTAATTCTCAATTAATAAGTGTGCTCAAGTGATAAAAATAAAAAAATAATTCCTTCTTATTGAAACAATCAAATCTTTGAGATAGCAAGGGTGTCTGGATTAATAGCAAGAGCCATTGGATATTATTGTGTCTGGCGTAGCTAGCAAACTAAACGTGGCAAACGCGTAACCCATTCCAATCGCAATCCGTGCATTTGGTTAGAAATACACTCAAAATTTACTGTTGGGATATCATTTTTTATTTTTTTGGGGATTGCAGCAACCTGATTTTAGATATAGCATGAAGGTTGATAGTCTAGAAGGCTGACATTCTAGAGATAATATAGCCAAAAAAAAAAAAAAACTTCATTAATTTCCAACCCTTATTAAAGAACAAAACGGCTAGATAATCCAGATGTATAAATGCAGGCCGCTTGAATAAATTCTAATAACCAAATATATAAAATATCGCGTATGATTAAATATAGATTGGCAAGAATATGCTGCAAATCAAGTTAATACAAAATCAAACAAAAATGAGATTTATTCTGGCAACCTCTATTAGATGATATTCATTCATTGCTAGATCACTAAAAATAAGTAACTGCCCTGACCTCTCTCGGTTTTTGTTAATGGATTTACTCACACGTAGGCATAGAATGTTGAGATTCCTCCTAAGTGTCATAATTATATTCTTATGGTCTTGGACTTCTGCTCTGTTGCTTTCCGCTTAACATTTTCTTTGTTTTTAGCAAAAAGTGAATACAGTAAATGCGCTCACATTGAATACTAGTAGCAGATCCAGCTACATAGTAAGTATAAGATCCTGTAGCAAAGAAAGAGTGAAGGAAGTAGTTTACCCCATCCACAAAGCATCAAATACTGGGCACAGAGGTAGAGGTAGTTATATGGAAGATATTTGGCTTGGTATAACATATTTAGAATTTGCAAATTGTTTATTTGTTCGATCAAGCTTATGCAGTGGTTTTTGTGCCTTCATGATATTTTGGTTGTTTTCATTCCAGGCATCTCCTGGATAAGGGCGAGAGAAAAAACATGGCGATCTAAAAAAACAAGAGGAGTGCGGTTGTAACACGGTTTCAGCTTGGAGTTTCATCGTGGAAAAGTGCAACTCTTATCTTGCAATTGTAGACCATCTTACTTATTGTTTTATCATTTTTCTTTGCAGACTGAAGCATGCACAAATTTTTATTTATTTATTTATTATGTTTTCAAAATAAAGAATAAAATAAAATTTTGTTTTGCAAGCTTATTAAAAATTTATGAGCAAATGGAAGAAGAAAAATAGATTAGGCGAAATTTTCTTTTCGTCAATTAATTGATATTCCTGAAATCAATCAATCAATCATCCTATTTTATGATCCTCGCGATCGCACGAAGCATGGAGGAGAGCATACTTATTCAAAAAAAAATAAAAAACTTGAAAACAAAATCCTACCTACACTACGATAATTAGAAATGAGAAATTAGTTACATGTAATCAAACAGCCAATGTATCCATGCACGCAACAGTAATAAAAATATGTTATCTTTCAGTTTTGCAATTGACAGTTGGGAATATGTATGGACATGCGAAATTAGCTGTTGAAGTTCTAAATTAGCAAAATAAAAAGGAAAACTAAGTGGAACTAACCTAGTACTTTCTTGAAACCAGCGTTCAATCAGGCTTTCATAGGCGTAGTTTGTCTTACTCAGATCATGCTATAGCTTCTTGTTGTCCTCCTCGACCTCTTGTGCGCCTAATGGTTCTTCATTAAATATGCAAGGTTCTTCGTATGTTGATTCTTCATTCACCTCAGGAGGAGTGAACAAGCTTTCGATTGCTGTCAAGATCTCCTCTTCCAGAGAAGAGGAGACCCTAACTTTTGCTAGGATTTACGTAATATGTTCCAAGCATAAATTCATTGTTAAATCATGTTAAAAAAAAAGGATTCTTACAACACCCAAAACTAAAATCTAAATGAAAAAAAACTTGAATAAAAGCACTCTTGCTGAAATGGAAAATAATTACTCTTCACAGATGCGGAAATTAAAACATTCCTGATAGTTGGTCAGGGAGAACATGAGCAGTCTCCATTCAAGTAGCTGCTATGACCCCTTATCAACACATGTAGATCACATTTGCAAAAATTGAAACTACTTTTGCGGAAATTGAAATTTGCAGAAATTGAAACTATTTTTACCTAGTTGGTAGGGAGAACATGAGGAGTCTCCTCTCACGAGCTTCTATGTCCCCTTACCAACATGTCTAGATCACATTTGCAGAAATTAAACACTCTTGCATAAATTGAAATTTGCAGAAATTGAAACTACTTTTACCTAGTTGGTAGGGAGAACATGAGGAGTCTCTTGTCATGAGCTTTTATGTCCCCTCACCAACATGTCTAGATCACACTTGCAGAAATTGAAACTAATCTTAAAGAAATTAAAATTTGAAGAAATTGAAATTACTTCTACCTAGTTGGTAGAGAGAACATGAGGAGTCTCCTCTCACGAGCTTCTATGACCCCTTAACAACACGTCTAGATCACACTTGCATGAATTGAATTTAAAAAAGGAAACTAATACCTCAATCCATCGTGCTTCCCTGACAACGACGCCAAAATGTTGCGCTCTAAAGATGTCCTAAAATATAACCTATATGCATCATCCAAAGGTAGGCACTGGCACAAGAGTTTTACTTGTCGCCTACGTAGGTTCTTACCTTCCGTTTTCAATACCCGGTCTCCAAAGATGCAACCCCTGCAAAGGGACAACAATTATAACAAAAGGAACGACAATTGTTTCGTTCAAATGAACAACACTTCTTACAAAAGGAACAACAATTGTGACAAGGGAACGACAGTCGTTATATTGGGCCAAACTAATGTTGTATTAATTGAGTTGTAGTACTTGCCCAACTATTTAATTTGTCAACCCGGGGTTCGTAAACTAATGAAGAAAACGCAAAGTATATGCAAGATTGAAGCGGGACTAATCTAATCTAATGTTTAAGATATGACTAAAATTGAATCATTAATCTAACACAGGACTGCAATAGAATTATTAATATAACACACGACTGAAATAGAATTAATCTAGTTGTGTAAATGAAATTAATCTAGGAATGGGAAATTGCGTGAAGGAAATTAATCTAGGAATGGAGAACTGCATGAAGGAAGAGCAGATACAACATGTGAAGAGTTGAATGACACAACATGTGTGAGATCTCACCTATGAAACAATCTTATATTACAATAATCAAATCAATCTTCATAACAGAATAATGAAAGCATGAAAACCAAAACCATGAATCAAAGCTAAGAATCCCTTTCTTTCGAATCCTAAGGACTACCATTAATGACTACTCTGATTCTAATTACATATTATAATTGATTTCTACTCTACTTGAATCCTCATGAAGAGAGAGCACTCTCTTTTATACACAAGAGCCTTGAATATAATATAACCATCTCATAATTACAAATCCACTTTTATCTCAACCTATTTCCCAGTATTACAAAATATAATCCCTTCAAATCCTCACACATATCTCTCATATATCTTGGATAAGATATTCCAACCAAATGTTCATGATCTTCTCCTTGGAATGGGCTTGAATCATCTCCTCAAATCTTGAAATGGTGGAGGAAGTATTCGAGAAATTCTTTTGAATTAATCCTTCACATATTCCTACACATTACAAAGCTCACGCATATTTGAGATATATATGAAAACATGTCGATTTTCTAACATTTAATCACAAATTCCCTTTTAATACTAAAATGAATAAAGTGGAAAACAATAAGGTGAAACCCAAGTATATTTATGGAAATGATATCGTGAAAGGTTAATGGGGCAATGAAATGTGAAGAATGATGAAGGGAAAGGTGGATGAGAATAGGACATTTCTGAGCCCCAACATCTACTAGAGCTTTGAAGTCTTTGATGTGCTAAAAAACTTCAAATTTTTTTATGAGAAAATAAACCCCAGTATAGCGTGAGTAATCATTAATAAATGTAAGAACATACCTTTCTTTGCTGATGGATGGATGTGGAAATGGACCCATGAGATCACTGTGAACAAGCTCCAAGGAAGAGGAGGCTCTCCTTGCCTTCCCCTTTTCAAATTTCTTTTCAGAATTCTTGCCAAGAATGCATCCTTCACAAACCCCTTCAGAAAATTGAATGTCTAGAAAGCCTTTGACCATTCCTTGCTTGGAAAGTCGATGCATGTACCTAAAGTTTAAATGACCAAATATCTCATGCCATACTCTACTACTATCATTAGCATGTGTAAGTAGCAAAGATGAGTCATATTTAGTAAACTTGGTGAACTTATACAACCGTTATTTGTGATCTACCTCACCAATTGCAATAATGGAACTGTCATGCATCTCAAGTATAGTAACTGAATCTGATGTAAATTCAACCATTTTACATGTTCGAGTGATCTAATAAACTGAGAGAAGATTTATAGAAAGCTTTTAAACATGTAGAACATTCTCAAAACTTCCATTGTGGAGTTTCACTCTCCCTTCTCCTGCAACTGCTACTGAAGTATCATCCCCCATGAGATTAGGGGGTCTTGAGCATGGACTCAAGGAAAAGAAAACTTCCTCTTTCGCTGCCATATGATGTGATGCACCAGAATCTATAATCCATGAATCGGATGAGGAATTAATTTTAGCCAGAGCATGATGATTACTTTTCTTAGGCGCATGGTCTTCTTCCTTCTTCTTCTTGGCTCCTTCAAGAATGAAGTCTCCAAGGTTATTCTTCTAAAGTACCCATGTCATAAGATTGGTCTGCTTCTTCATGCATGTGGATTCTTCATGATTCAGTTTATTGAAATATGTGCACTTCTTTCCCTTCTTCTTCTTCCCTTTGGAATTTGAAGAGTTTTTGGAACCTGAAGAATCCTTGAAGGGTTTGGAATATCCCTCCTTCTTTGACTCTGGATGTAATAGCTCCTTTCGTTTATGCTTCGATTTATGATTGGATGAACCTTTTCCATCATGCATGGTGATTGCATGTTCTTTGGGATATTTCATGAGGCCCATCTGTATGATTTTTGTCTACTCTTGTGTGAGAGACTCAATGAAGTGAGCCATCGTAGGAATTTTCCAATTTGCACCCAAAAGACATCTGCCAGAATGGAAATTGGAGACATATACAACATATTCTGGTCCTAGCTTGGCCAAGATTGTTAGAATAAGTTGTTTCTCTTGTGTAGACTTTTCAATACCACATTCACCCAAGCTCAATAGAAAATATTTAAATTTAGTAAAAAAATCTTGTATATTATAAAAAAAATTAGGGTCTAAGGTATTCAACTCTACCTCAAGCATATGACCTCGCATCTCATCCTTCTTTCAGAAGCTTCCTTCCAAGTTGGTCCAAATCTCATTTGGAGTCTTTCATGTGGAAAAATCAAACCATAAATCAATGGAGATTAACTCAAGAAGTAGTCATGTGGCCTCATCCTTACGATTCGCCCATCTGGTCTTCTCAAGCGCTGATGTAGGTTTTGTTTCTGTCGCCATCATCAAATTATACAGTCCTTTTCTTTTGAGTTGGAATGTCACCTTTGGATTCCATTCAAAATAGGTGTACAATGTGAGTATTATCACTAGAGTTGATTGAATAAGTTGCACCGTCTCCATCCTGCTATTGATTTTGAAAAGATCTTGAAAACCCAGATCGTGGATTCTGAGATATGATTAATGTTGTTATGACAACTATATATATGATAAAACTGCTATATATCCTAAAATATGATGTGGGTTTTGGATATTTTAGGTGAGCATGAACATCCCTATGTTCTACGTCTTTGGTAAAAATTTCAACCCGACCCAGATCGCGGATTTCGAGATATCACAATTTTACTGCAGAAAACTAATTTTTGGAGGGCTAATGAATCGTCGCACCCTAGACAAGGGTAAAGTGCGATGATGCTAAATAATCACACTGTTATTGAAGGACACAATGCGATGATTGTGAAAAATTGAATCGTCACACACCAGATGAATAACACAGTGCGACAACGTCGCACCTTGGTTGTATATAGGTCGCGGCGATTCCAATCGTCGTACCTTTCGATAGGGATAGGCCATGACGATGGCTGAAACTAGATTTTAAAAAAGACTCTTTCACTCTTCTCTAGATTTTCTGAGTTGCTCCAAGCAGCTCGACTCTAATACCATATTAGTGTTTCATGGAAACCTGCACAGTACACCTAGCTAAAGCATACACAAACAAAGCTTATCAAGAAAAGGAAGAGAGATACACAATGAAGAATGAGAATCAATGTGTATTATAATATAATCAATGAGTGAGTGATCTTCACTCATATAGGCAATGACATCTTATAATTAGGAATGTATGCATAATAGTGATGGTCTAATATTAGAAAGTCTAAAATAGAACTAGTCAGTTAACTCCCAATGAACTAGTGTTACTCCCACTCAACTAGTGTGTCGAAAATAGAAATTTCTCCAAAACATATTATACTTAATTTCTTCTCTCAAGGTTAGATGTGGCAGGGGGGTTGATTCAGTGAGGTCCTTGATTTGGATAATCATATTGTCGACTTCATTTCATTCAAGCTCGACAATCAATGCATCTCATAGGTTTCCCAAGTCGTCCATTCTGTACCATAATCTTGTCAATTGGTTGTCGACATTTCGCCTTTGTTGGAGAAATTCTCTTATCGTTCGACTGGTTTCCGGTGTGGGATATGTACGTAAAGTTGGTCCAGATTCTTCGTAGTCCATACTTTTTGGTTCATCGACTAGTTGATGAAAGTTCAATTGTGCATTGCTATATATGTCAGGTGTCGCCATGGTTGTTGCTCTTGCTAAATCTGGTTGATCTCTTTCTAACTCAAACTGCTCATGTGCTCTGACTGGCTGACCCTCCCATGACATATTTCTATTCGAATTTTTAGTGTTCCACTGGTTAGGAAGCTCTTCTCTTTTCTCTTGTATTTTATCCCGTTCTATTTTTTGGATATCTATGGATTGCTTACGGGTTTTCTTTCCTCTCGACGACATTTAGGCTTGGGAATCGCTACTTCTTGTTTTTATGACATCTCACAATCTCAACCGACCCCCCATTGTCGACCCGACTTAATCTAAGTCGAGAGCATTGACGATATTTATTTCTTCAAGAAGTAATCCCAAACCTCTCTTGTATCTTTGCACTTTGCGTCAAGAAATGCTTCCCACCTTTCGTCTCTTTCTTGGAAGTTACTATTCGGTAATGGTGTGCATAATATTGGTCGATATTCAACGTATCACCGACTCCCTTGTCGAGAAGGAATTTGTGAAGAAGTGTTGGAACTGTGCAGAAAAATCTGCCTTGGAATTCGGTGTAGAATTTCTTTTTTATTTTGTCTAGGGACGTTCGATCTTCAAAAAATTGTTCTGAAATATAATATTCAATAATTCATTTGAGCCAGTCGTGCAGGTTTGTTCTTCCTCCGTTCATAAACTTTAGGCCTAACTCATCGTCGGGTGTCAATCTACGTATCACATGATCTGTTGATGTGCTGAAACAATGCTTCTGGGATAGCTTCGAGAAATCTTTTGTGCATCTCTAAAAAGAACCACAACCTTACTTCGAATAGTGAGAGGTTATTCCTTCTTGCATAGTTTCTGATGTAGTTCTCAATTTTTCACTCCCACCACTCATGTATGTCTTATTCAGTTAACATTTATGTATACTTCTACATGCCCAAGTTCAGTACTACTGAAAATGGAACCGATGTTGTAATCTAAGGGAAAGTAGAGAGTGTTACTAGTAGAAACTTACATAGCCATATACATGCATACACATAGACATATAGAGAGACATACATAAGTAATGAGATCCTAAAGAAGATTTGTTTTATTATCCGATAGACAGTACAACACAAATACATATATCCTCTCCCATGAAGTTATCTGAGACTTCATGTGTTTATCTATTTATACCTCTAACAGGTAGTTCTAACTACTTAACTTCCTGGGTCGATCAGTTAGCAAAGACTCCAACCGACTTCTACCTCTAACTATGCCCGTTGACCGACAAGTTCTTAGTCGACCGTCGAGTCTAGTCGACAAGGTCGACTAGACCCTACAACAATGAGGCAGAGATGAAATCTGTGAAGACTGCAGAAATGAAGAGACAATAAGTCTGTGGTTGAGGACACATTTGAGGTGCACAGCAGGAGGCTGCAAATATGGTTGCGACGGAGAGTCTTGGTGTGATGAATCTATGTATGAGTGTATTGGTGAGGTGAGGTGAGTCGTGTGACTCTGCCAAAGTTGTAAACATGGTCAGTAG
This sequence comes from Picea engelmannii, assembly GCA_009831015.1. Classification (NCBI taxonomy): domain Eukaryota; kingdom Viridiplantae; phylum Streptophyta; class Pinopsida; order Pinales; family Pinaceae; genus Picea; species Picea engelmannii. The sequence continues at coordinate 523,845 of ML778505.1, read as the reverse complement.
TGTTCATATTGTAACTGTTTCACGATAAAAAAATACTTTGAGTGATTGTGCATTTCTCCTTCATGAAAGTTGAGAACTTGGCTCTACAAGTTGACCTTCTCCTCTTGTGAGCTTCAACCTTGTAAGCATAAGAAAACAAACACTTGCAAACAATCAAACCTTCAAAAACCTAGGCTCTTATACCAACTTGATCTGAAAATGAAAAGGCTTGAGTCTCTTTAAAATTGCAAGTGTAATTTGTATGTGCTTGGGCAATAGGATCAAGTTGCAAACAGATAAAACTTAATGATTTTTTACTTAAACATGAGAAGCATAATAGACATAACAACCATCAATAACAAGAACATTAACACAACAAAATGATAAAGGAGTTCACCCCTCTCTTTGGCTACATCTCCTGGTCCAACTTCCAATGGATCATTTTCATTAACGCTCAAAGTGTCAAAATCAGTGCTTTACAATGCTCAAAATGCAAAATAGATGGCTTCAATGGCTCCAGAATGTCGAAAAATCCTTAGTTGTTCTCTTTCAGCATCCGGTTTGGCCAAAAACTGAGAAGAAATCACTTCCTAGAAGTTTTCTCCTTCAATCTTGTTGTCTTTGCTCAGAAAAACGCACCTCTGCAAAACTGAACCTAGCTTCAGGTGTTTTCCATGCCAAAAACCCAGCACGTGTGCCATTCCGCAATTCGGGCGATTTTTTCGTACCATTAGGGAGCATAGGCACCTTTTCCGGCATAGGTGTCGATCACATGGCCCATGTGGCCTGGCGCCGACCTAAAGTATAACACCCTTCACATGATCGTTGAACAAACCCACGCTCGTGGATTGACCGTTGGATAGACCACCTTCGTGTATGGTTGAATGGAGTGTAATGTGAACAGACTTAACAGTTGGAACCCCATGCCAAAGGTCATATGGTGAGTGGTGTGACTAAGGGTTGGGGCTAAGCCCTGACCCTTTCTCCAGCCGACTGAGATTTGGTTCAAACTTAAATACAATGTGAGAACTATATGGTTAAGAACCAATACATAGGCGGGTTGGTGGTCCGACCTATGCGGAGACTATGCCATGTCGGAGGTCTCGGGTTCGACCCCACAGACTCCAACAAAATTTTACACTGTAAACTAATGACGGGGTGCCACGCGGCGATCCCTGGCTCGGCCATGTGGCACCTTCCCATTCATCCACTTGCATGCCACGTGTCAGCATCAGATAGGTCCACATCACACTTTCCAAATCAACTTGCCATGTTAGCACCTGCCATGTGTCAGTACGATCCCATGCCATGTCAACAGTACAATCTGCACAGTCGGACTGTATGGAATGTACAGTCGGCACTTTTTTCCCTGTTTGGAAAAGTGGACAGAACGATATATCTCTCGCATACGATGTTCTTTTGCACCCATTCAAGTTGTGTTAGGATCACGAGGACGAGGCCTATGCACGAGTCCATTTTTTAGCAATTTCGAGCACTTCGATTTTTTAGCATATTTTGATCCCCTGGATCGCTAGATCTGCGATGTCCTAGATTTTAAATAATGTTAGAAAACTATTACTTATTTCTTTCTTTGAGTGAGTTTGTTTCTCAGTGTATTTCATGAACCAAGTTAATGCGCGGTGGCGTAGCGTGGCCCCGAATTGCATCATTTTCTTATCCTTGTCTGTAATATCAGCTGCATCCCAAAACTTTTCACACAAAAACCAATGGCGTTTTGGGTCTTCTTCTCCTTCATAGATGGGGATATGATTGAATTCCATTTTGAATTTCTTGGTGGTGACATTTGGTTTTCTTGGTGTTTGAGTTACTACTGCTTTCGACTAAGCTGACGAATCTTCTGGTCGATTTTTTCGGGGTCCAACAAGGGATGGCACTCAAGGAATAGTTCTTTCTTCTTGAGTACATAATATGCATCCTCAGTTTGGGAACTTTGATATTTGTATTCAACCAACCGTCGTTCTAAAGGTTGCGTCACTTCCAGATTATAGTTAATTTCTTCTCTTGAGATTAGATGTGGAAGGGGGGTTGAGTCAGTGAGGTCCTTGATTTGGATAATCATATTGTCAACTTCATTTCGTTCAAGCTCGACAATCAATGCATCTCATAGGTTTCCTAGGTCGTCTGTTTTGTACGATAATCTTGTCGATTGGTCGTCGATCTTTATCCTTTGTTGGAGAAATTCTCTTCTCCTTGGATTGTTTTCCGGTGTGGGAGATGTACGTAAAGTTGGTCCAGATTCTTCGTAGTCCATACTTTTCAATTCATCGACCGGTTGATGGAAGTTCAATTGTGCATCATTTTATCTGTCGGGTGTCATCGCGACTGTTGTTGTTACTAACTCTGGTCGATCTCTGTCTGACTCAGATTGCTCACACACTCTGACTGGTTGACCCTCCCATGACATATTTTTATTCGTCTTTTTACTGTTCCACTAGTTATGAAGCTCTTCTCTTTTTTGTTGTCTTTTATCCCGTTCTATTTTCTGGATATCCACGAATTTCTTATGCGCTTGATTTCCTCTCGGCGACATTTAGTCTTGGGAAATGCTACTTCTTCTTTTTATGACATCTCACAATCTTGACTGACCCCCCATTTCCGACCCTACTTACTCTAAGTTGGGAGCATTGGACATATTTATTTCTTCAAGAAGTAATCCAAGGAGTCTCTTGTATCTTTTCACGTTGCGTCAAGAAATGCTTCCCACCTTTCGTCTCTTTCTTGGAAGTTACTATTCGGTAATGGTGTGCCTAATATTGGTCGATATTTAACGATATCACCAACTCCCTTGTCGAGAAGGAATTTGTGAAGAAGTGTTGGAACTGTGCAGAAAAATCTGTCGTGTGATTCGATGTAGAATTTCTCTTTTGTTTTGTCTAGGGACGTCCGATCTTCAACAACTTGTTCTGAAATATAATATTCAATCATTCATTTGATCCAGTCATGTAGGTTCGTTCTTCTTCTGTTCATCAAATTTAGGCCTAACTCCTCGTCGGGTGTCAATCTATGTATCATTTGATCTATTGATGTGCTGAAACAATGCTTATGGGATAGCTTCGAGAAATATTTCATGCGTCTCTGAAAAGAACCGCGACCTTACTTCGGCTAGTAAGAGGTTATTCCTTCTTGCATAGTTTTTGATGTAGTTCTCGATTTTGCGCTCCCACCACTCATGTATGTCTTGTTGAGTTAGCATTTATGTATACTTCTACATGCCCAAGTTCGGTACTACCGACAACAGAAAAAATGTTGTAATCTAAGGGAAAGTAGAGTGTGTTACAAGTAGAACCTTACATATCCATATACATGCATACACATAGACATATAGAGAGACATACATAAGTAATGAGAGCCCAAAGAAGAGTCCTTTTATTATTCGATAGACAATACAACACAAATACATATATCCTCTCCCATGAAGCTATCTGTGCCTTCAAGTGTTTATCTATTTATACCTCTAACAGGTAGTTGTAACTACTTAATTTCCTGGGTTGGTTGGTTAGCAGAGATTCCGACCGAATTCTACCTCTAACTATGCCAGTGGACCGACAAGTTCTAAGTTGACCGTCGGGTCTAGTCGACTAGCCCCTACAATAGTGAGGAAGAGTCGAAATCTGTGAAGCCTACAGAAATGAAGATACAACAAGTCTGTGGTTGAGGACACATTTGAGCTGCACCGTAGGAGGCTACAAAGACGGTTGTGACAGAGAGTCTTGGTGTGATGAATCTATGTATGAGTGTATTGGTGGGGTGAGGTGAGTCGTGTGACTCTGTCAAAGTTGTAAACATGGTCAGTAGTGTTCATATTGTAATTGTTTCACAATAAAAAATACTTAGTTGGGTGTTAGGCACGATTTGTGTCACATGCACTATATCTATGTTTCTCTTGTTTGTTTTGTTGTTGTTCTCTTGGCTTCTCATGTTCATGGATGTATGCTATGATATGACTAAGTGTTAAACAATTAACGATTGTAAGTATACAAGAGTTGCACTAGAGTAAGAGTGTGACTTGCGAGTAGCTTAGAACATAGTATGGGTATGCTCTAGGTGAAGAGGTGTAGTCTAGACGACGTATTCTTGTTGTTGCCAAGCAACCAAGTGAGAAACATTATGGTGCCGCACACTCTCAAGAGGTGTACGATCGTAAGGCACACTATGGGGATGTTACAAATATCATATTAAGAGCACGAGAACCAGGAATTTGGGAAAAATCATGGTGGAGTTTTGATCATACTCATAATATTTGTCATGTCATAGTCTTATAAAAGTGGAATATATTTTTCCACCAAACCCCAATTCCAAATTTTTAATTAGGAGAACCAGCCAAAACAAAGGGAAATCGTTTTTACTGCAACACACTATATTTTATCATATTGCATGTTTTACAAAGCACGCAATTATTATTTATGTAAATGAAATTTACATTACCACCAAAAACATATAACCAATAGATATTTCAATGAAGTGTTTTAGGTACAATTTTTTTTATATAATAATAATAATATTACTAATTGTTTATTTTTAAGGCCACCACACACATATGGTTTTTAAATACTAACATATAGACATATTCTAAATGAATACTCTATCCATTATCCAAGCATTTAAATCAAGTTTAAAAAAAATGTATATAGATAAGTTAAATAGAATAGAGAGAAATTCATCCTCATAAAAAATGTGAGTGAAAATTCAATTAAAATAATAATATTTATTAAAATAAAGTATTTAATAGTTAAAATTAAAAAACTAAATTAGGATATAGAATTTTTAACAAGTGATTTAATAATAAAAAGTTAAAAAATTTCACACATGAAATTTAATTTAAGATATATGAATTTTTAACAAGTGATTTAATAATAAAAAGTTAAAAAATTTCACACATGATATATATGAATTTATATTTATGAAATTGTTAATAGTTAATACATTTATGTATCCAATTTCACTTCAACTTTTAAAGGTATGAAATAATGATTTTCACTTCTCTTTTTCTTTAAAACTAAAAGTATGAAATAATGATTCTCACTTCTCTTTTTCTTTAAAACTAAGCTATATACAAGTAATATATTAAATGTTTCATAATCTTTCTACCTTTTAATTTTGGATTACATATAACTCTTACATTAAAATATTCTAAATATGATTTATAACTTTCCATATATAAAAGATCTTTTATTTAAATTTGATAATTTTTCATTTATAATTTTTTTATACAAAGTTATTTGCCACTAAAACCGGTTCCTAATTATTTCTATGTAGATACTCATATCCGAGTCCAAAGTACCCAATGCAAGCATTCTTAAGAGTTAAGGCTGGAATCAAAGTTCTTTTTTCAGTTATAATATAACTGAAAAGTCTAAAGATATGAATATTAAAAAAATAATAACATCCATTTCAATTGAGTGTATTAACACAACTACATTAATAATGTATTTGATATATATTAATCAATGCTATTAAAATATCAAAGAAAGTTGGAAGTGATATTTGATAGACACTCCATATACTTTTCCACTGTTCCACGGCCCACAGTGGAATGACGTGCGTCCGAATAACTGCATGTTCTTCTTTTTATGCATTGCGTTTTATAAAATAGTATTTTGGGTTGCTCGTCCGTCGATTTCAATCCTTTTCATAGGCACGTTATCTTATTTCAATCTTGATTTCTACTTTTATTATAACAACAACTTTTTAATACTGTGTAAAATTATGAAGGTAGCCTAGCCTAGCCTAGGCACGTTATCTTATTTTTTATTTTATCTTTTTTTCAAACCTTACACTCCCCGGTCCTATATTATTCGGAGAACATGCATTCTAATTTTTTATCTTTATTTATTTCAAACCTCACTATCCCACGGCCACGCCCGCGGCCCCCGGGTCCCTAGTCGGACAACATGCATTCGAATAATTAGGTATGCACGCTGTACCCAATTTTGTCTTCTGAATGGACGCTGGTGGAATCATAATTAGGTATGCATTCTGTACATTTTTCTTTTCAGTATCACGTTGCGCGCATGGACCTGCACACAAAGAGATGGTCGGCGCGGCGAAATTGATGGTCGGCCACTGCGACCTAAAGGCAAAACGCGTGCGTAAACGTGACTGACGGGAGACACGAAATGAACATTTTATTTTACGGGCCGGTGGCTGTTTAATCAATGATGAACCGGTGGTGGGGGATTTAATTTATTATAGGAACGAAGGGTGATAAATAGGTGTTTTTAACTGTTAGCACTAGTTTAGGGTTAGGGTTTATAGTAATAGATTGAATTTGAATATAGAGTGTTCCGTACTACTTTAAAGTTTTTAGGGTTTATAGTAAC
>ML778505.1:470208-515190 GCA_009831015.1 Picea engelmannii | reverse complement strand
TACCTATTGACAATGGGCACATTTAATGATCTTTTAACCTTAAACCCTAATCTGATGGCTATGCATTGAAGATGCTGGCATATTCTTAGTCGTCCTCCAAAATCAATGGGTCAGATTTATTGTTCATAACTTTCTTGCATTTAGCAATGCGTCCGTTAACCTGTTTGCTTTTTAACATTTACCTAATCATATTAAGAAATTACTAAAACACTATATGATTGCCACATTTAAATGATTAACGTTTGGAATTACCACGTTCAGATTTCCTCAGTTGTCCTGACGTTTCATTTTCTGTCCGCGCGTTTCATTTTTCTGCCAACTTTCCTTAGCTGTCCGCGCGTTTCATTTTTTTGCTGGCTTTCAGGAATCTTGGCCGGCGATTCGAACTATATTTTTATTTTTGTTAGAGGGCTGCGACGCGTCTATACTTTTGGATTACAGGGCTGCGACGCGTCTATACTTTTGGATTCAGTGGACGGGTTTTCGCCAGAGAAAGAAGCGTTCCCTAATGCAAATTCTTTGAGAGGATATGAATTCATTGATGTTATCAAAGCTACACTGGAAAAAGAGTGCCCTCTCACTGTCTCATGCGCTGATATTATCGCCTTAAGTGCCAGAGACGTCATTAGAATGGTAATTGCAGTTCTTGATTTCTTCCAGCTGTAATTCCAGTTCTTGATTTCTTCCAGTTCTTGTTTATGTATTTTGTCATGTGCAGGCGGGTGGACCGTCCATTCATCTGGCCACTGGAAGACGAGATGGGACAAGATCAATTGCCACTGTCGCAGAGGCCAACCTTCCGTCCCCGGCGACGGCGAGGACGCGGAGAAATTCTCCAAGAAGTTCATGGAGTTGGGATTTAACTACAAAGACATTGTCATTCTATTCGGTAATTCCATTCAAGAAACCTTTTCAACTAATTTTTGTGGGAATCGAACCCTAACCCTGGCGCCCAGAAGAAATTTAACCTTTCTGTAAGTGCAGGTGCGCACACCATCGGTAGGTCACACTGTCGATTCTTCGAAGGCCGGTTCAACGATTTCAGAGGCACCGGCAAGTGCGACCCATGCATGGGCACGAGTTTCACCGACGATCTGAGGTCCATGTGTAACCGCAGCGCCACGGTTCCGATGGACAACAACAGCGATCTCAATAAAACGTGTTCCCAGCCGCTACCTTTCGGCGTTCTCAGCCGCGAGTTAGCGGCTGTGCTAGTTTCTTAATATGATTAGGTAAATGTTAAAAAGTAAACAGGTTAACTGATGCATTCAAAAATACAAGGAAGTTATGAAGAGTAAATCACATTCATTGATTTGGGAGGACGACTAAGAATATGCCAACATCTTCAACTGTTAGCCATCAGATTAAAATTTTAGATTAAAAGGTGATTAATTGTGCCCATTGTCAATAGGTATACGCCTTTCGGCGTAATTAAAAAAAAAGTTGTCTATATTTAAGACTTTAGATGAGTTGAGTTTGAGTGGTCCAAATTATTTAAAAGATTGTTTATATTAAATAATTAAAAAAATTAAAAATTTAATTAGATTAAATAAAAATTATTTAAATTTTTTGTGAAATAAAATATTTGAAATAAAATTTATATTGATTTGTTGTTTAATTCATTGTTTATAAGTTAGATGAAAAGATGTTTGGTATAAGTTTATGAGTATATATTAAACATTTTCATGTATTTGTGTAAGTGTTTATATATAGTTTTGCTTTAAGATAAGTGTAGATTTATTTTAAACAATGATTTATTAATTATTGATAGGGATCCAATTTCTTAAGGTATAATTTATTATTTTAACATGATTTCATGTTAAGTTTTACATGGTGCTTGTAATTATTTTTTTAATTAAGCCAATTTTATTTTTATTATTTTGTTATTATTTTTTTAATTGAATGGACTTTAGTTTTTTTAAATGTAATTTTATCTAACATAACATAATGCTCAACATAACACCTCAACATCTCCCCTATATTAAGCTCTAAAGCAATGGAAGATTTGACTCTACTACTGGAAAACAAGTGGGTGATTGGAGGCAGTAGCTAGATGTTGAAGCATTAGAGGGTAGCTTTCGACTTGACGGCATAATACTTTCAACAACGCCATTTATGGGTTCTACTACCCAGTTTACCCTTACAACTCTGGAATGAAGGTGCCTTGAAGGCTATTGGAAACTCACTAGGTACTTACATTATGGTGGACATGCAGACCCTTTCGACATCGTCTAGAAAGATTGGGAAAATTTTGGTTGAAATGGATATTCACTGCGGGCTTCCAGAGGTAATAGAAATTGAATGGAGGGGCCATCGGGTACTATAGGGGCTACGGGTACTATAGAGGCTAGATTACCTCGGCATACCCTTCAGATGTAGCCTCTGTCATAGTACGAGACACATGCAGAGGGACTGTAGTGGTTGGGTTGAGGAAGAGGTATCGTAAGACACAACATTGCATAGAGAGTTTCAAGGCACCTCTCCAGAAGTAGATTCCTTAGGGACCGGGGCACTTCACTTTTCGCCAGAGGTTTCTAGATAGTCTGAGCCATTGGATACACTTTCGGGTAAGTTAAAACTTCACTGTCCTGCTCTTTTTTCTACATTATCGTTGGGAGAAAGGGATACTCTGGATGCTTCTTGCTGGCTAAAAACTTATACTTCCAAAGATGAGGTGTCCTCTGATGTGGATAGGGAGTTTACTGGACCTGCCTTAGTGGGCTCAACACGACATGTGGACAGGGTTACCCCATCGGTCGAGTTATTGGGGGTTGAGTCTTTAAAAAATACAACGAGTCATGCTCATACAACTGTAAAGGATAATCAATTTGGCCCTCCCTTAGGCCATGTTGAACTTAGTTAGCTGGAAATTTCCTCTCCATTGACCTTACCTCTGTCTAGGGATACTGCACCTCTTCCTAGATTTCGAGAACTGGATGAGGACGACACTTCCCTCAACGCTGTACTGGATTCCCTGATTCCTTTCATTCATGACTTAAACTCTACTATCCAGTTACCTATTTACTTGGGAAACTCTGTTTATGGAAATTCAACAAGTGGTGGGGAGGCCAGTTCATCATGTCCATGTGCTGAGGGGCCAGGGAAAGAGTACACCTGGTCAAGGGGCCTTGCTATTGAATACTCACATATTAAGACCAAGAGTGCCTGGAAGAAAACGACGAATTTGACCTCCCTACAAACGGTTACTTGTCCACCTATCACTGAATGTGGGGCACTTAGAGCAATGAAAGCCCTGATAAGGGAAAAGTAATGATATTTCTCTCCCTAAATCTTAGAGGGATTGGGGGCACCCTTAAATCGGCCTCTGTTCGTCATTTATTGGATAGAACCCACCCAAACATTTTGTTTTTACATGAAACTTTGGTCCATGAACAAAAAGCCAGAGCCTTTATGAACAACTTTCAACCTTCCTAGGTATCTTGTGCGATAAATTTGGTTGGTAACTCGGGATATCTTTTGGTTACTTGGGACCCAATCAAATATGATTTGGTACCTTACCTCTCCTGTGGTGGCATTTTCTTGACAAGAAGATGTATTGCAAGCAAAAGGGAGATCACCTTGCTAAATATCTACGGTTCGTGCTCGGAGTGGAAAAGATTTTGGAACAATGTGGCAGAACGTGGTCTATTATCACATAAAAATAAGATTATTACAGGGGATTTGAACTTAACTGTTTCAACGTGTGAGGTCCGGGGAGGGTCAGCACAAGCGAGGCCCTTGGCGGGATTCTTCAAATCCTTTTTCCAAACCAACAAGTTAATTGATATCCATCTTGAAAGGGTTTCCCTTACCTGAAGAAATGGGCGAACGAGTGTTGACTCAATTGCAAAGAGGTTGGATAGGTTTTTTTATTTATGAAGAGATTTTAACAAGTGTGGACCTATACAGATCCTGGGTGGAGTACCCATATGTCTCGTATCATGCCCCAGTGTTATTACAGTTGGAGATCACACCAATCTTCAAGGCTTACCTGTTTAAATTAAATTCTAAGTCGCTGTTTGAAAATGATTTTATGTGTATTGTTCATAAGGTATGGAACGATCCAAAATTTTTGTCTGAAGGAGGAAAACAACGAAGGTCAGTCTGGAAACTAAAAGAGTTGAAGGCCCACACAAAACTTTGGGTAAAGGAAAGCAAAGGCAAGGACTTGATACATCTGGAGAAGATGGAGGATGAAATTAAAGTTACACTATAGAACTTGTTGGGAGGCGCACTGTTACCGGAGGAGGAAAGACACCTTAGTAATATGGAACAAGAAAGAAACAAGTACCGAAGAGAAAAGGAGGAACATTGGAGACAACGCAACAGGGAAATTTGGATTCAAAGTGGTGATAAAAACACAAAGTGTTTTCATCAATTTGCCAGTTACAGGAGAAACCAGAAACATATATGGGAGATTTTATATGACACTGGGACTTTACACACTAGACAGGAGGAATTAAAAGATGAGGTTGTGAATTACTACAAAAATTTCTTCAAGGCTCAGGACCAACCCTCTACAACTGATCAAGTCAGAGTAGTGGGTCTTTTCTCCCGGTTGGTTACTGAGGAAGAAGCTAGATCTGTGCATTGCCTTGTCAACATGGGTAAACTGAAAGAGGTATTAACTATGTTCAAGAAAGATAAAAGTCCAGGGCCTGATGGCTGTACATTTGAGGTTTTTTTACATTTCTTTGATATGGTTTGGGCGGACCTCTTAGAGATGGTTGAGGAATCGAGATCGAGGGGTATTATTGCTGGAGGACTTAACTCTAATTTCTTATCCCTTATACCAAAAGTGAATAAGCCAGTTACCTTTGGGGATTTCGGGCCAATTTCCTTATGTAACCTCTGTTATAAATTAAATTCAAAAATTATTGCAAATCGGATTAAACCTATCCTTTCAAGATCACTGTCAGCAAAGCTGTTGGAATTTTTTAAAGGAAGACATATCCAAGATTCCATTGGAACAATGCATGAATGCCTCCATAGCATTAAAAATTAAAATTAAAATCCCTTGTTCTAAAGTTGGATCTACAGAAAGTTTACGATTGCATAAATTGGGATTTTTTAAGGTTTATTTTAATTCAAGTGGGCTTTGGTATTCTGATGACCAACTAGATTATGAGTTGTGTCATTTCCTCGTCGTTTGTTGTTTTACTTAATGGGGAGGCTACATTTTTCAAAAGTGGTAGAGGTTTACGCCAAGGGTGCCCATTATCCCATCTACTGTTTATTCTGGTTATGGAGGGTCTTAGCCTATTACTAAAGGAAAGTAAACAAGAAGGAAAGCTGTCGGGAGTAAATGTGTCCAGAATTATTAAAATCCTCCACTTATTTTTCCTAGATGATGTATTAATCATGACTAGTGCCACTTTGCAAGAATGGATGGAGATTGATAGACTCATAAAATGGTTTTGTAAAGCATCAGGTCTACAGGTAAATGAATCAAAAACTACAATTCTATATGAGGGGCTATCAGAATCAGACTTAACTCCATTCACGACTATACTCCCATTTACCTTTACAGATCTTTCAATTCGTTTCAAATATCTTGGTTATTATTTAAAGACTGGGTTGCATAAAGTTGAAGACTGGAGTTGTTTGCTGGCAAAGGTGGAAAAAAATAGGACATTGGTGCAATAGGTGGTTATCTTTGGGTGGAAGGTATATTTTAATGAAATCGGTATTGGAAAGTCAACCAGTATACTGGATGTCGTTGGCAGCCATCCCATACTATTACACATTATTTTTGTCGTCCCTATGACTGTTAATGATGTAAACCTATATGTTTCCTTCAGAGGAGTCAGTGGCCTGAATTCCTGAATAAAGAAGGGAGAAGAACTTTTCCTGAGAGAAGAAGTTGTGTTTTCCTCTATAAAAATCCTATTAAAGAGGATTTTCCCAGGCTTCTCTATACATAGGGTGAAGAAATGCTTGATTTATGTAGGTTGTACTAAAGTCAGGCCACAAATTTTCCACAGGCTGCACTATGTCTAGGGTGCGAAAATCTTCGTACGTGGGAAAAATGAGCACCTTCTCGATGCTTCTAGAAGGAGAAGATTCTATGGTGAGGTGGATTCCGAATGGTTTGGATCTTACTCGCTTTCATGATTTAGTGGGATCATCCTAACCTCCTCACCTTATCCTCTTCAACTTATAAAAGGAGAGGAGCTCTCATGGAAATGGTTAGAGGTTGTTTTGACTTGAGATTGTTAGCTTGGTCAGAGTGGTTTTAAGCTTGGCTTTGTTAAGATATATTGTGAGTAGCTATCAGATCCATGGTATCAGAATCCTTGGAGCAAAAGGTGTGTGGGAAGAAAGGAATTGTGGGAAGGAACCTTACGACATCAAGGCATTCGATTGTAATCTCTCTTCCTATTATTTAATATAATACAATGGCATGCTTATTTCCCATAGAATTATCTTTATTTTATTGCATAATTCCTTGATCATATGCATAGGTTGTCATTAAATATACTTTTACTACTTTCACTTTGGTTGGTTTGTGTCTCACTGTAGGATCAGTATCACAAGAGCACCGGAGTGAAACAGGAACAACAAAGACACAAGGAAGCATCACTTAAAGGTATGTCTCTTGTCTCTTGTTTGGTAGTAAATTCAATGATTAGAGCCTAGGGAAAGTGCCATGTTCTGTCTTGTTTTGTTCTAGATCTAGGTGGATCTAGGGGGATCGATTTGTGTCCGCACTTCATGATTAGCTCGATAAAAAAATTGGCGACTCCACTGGGGAACAGATTGTTTTCCTAGTTTGTCTTTCTTTCTTGCTTTGATTGCTTGGTTTTTGTTTTCTGAGTCACTGGGAGATCCATCTTGACTCTCTGACTGTTAAGCTTCACTGGAAAATCTTCTTAATTTTTTAATTTTTTCCAATTTTGTTTGATTTCCGCACCTTGCTTTGAGGGGCAGTGCGGTGATGTAAGATTTCTGCACCCTACTTGTTTAGCCCAGTGCGAAAACTCTGCATCTTACCCATTTCTTCCCTGTGACAATCAAGGATTTCCACACTGTGCTAGTCATCCAGCTTGTGGAGATTGTGAAAAAAATTGTTTTTGGTGGTTTTCCCTGCCCAGATCTGTGATGTGGTTCTGGGGTGATTTGTTGGGTCTGATTACAGTCTACTTGACACCTTAGAATTTGATTTTAGCCATATTTGCTTTGTTTTCTTATGAAAGATTTGGGCTCTTGCTTTGAGTGTCTTTTAGTTACAAAGCATTGTTTTTTCTTTAGAATTGTTTGGTGAAAGAACTTCTTTTTCTTTTTGGTTCGTGTTAAAAGAGAAAAATGTTTGGGTTGCTTTGTTTCATATCGATTTGCTATTTCTTTTAGCTATCTTTGAAACAAAAAATCTTATTTCTTTCTTTGCATTAGATTGGGGGCATCCTTGCATTTGAAGTAGCGAAATTGCATGATTTTTGGTCTTAAATTCTTAAAAAAATTCNGGGGGGGGGGGGGAGGGCATGAATTGTGTATTGGTGTACAATCTATTTTTCTCATTTCTTGAGAATCTTGATATTGATGAATTTAATAAATTTTTGGACATTGTGCATCAGAGAATGATAAATGTTTTATCCTTCTCGTAGCATAACTTTCATTGAAATGAAAATATTTCATCTTCATCTCTTTGCATAACTTTCGAGTCGGTCAAAACACCATATTGTCCATGCCATCTTCCTTTTGAGTAACAACAACCTCAAAAATAAAGCGCTTATAAAAATTGATTAGACATTTTTATATTTTCTGGTAGCAAACCTACATTAGATTAGTTGTAGGGATTTGGAATAGGTGTGAAAGATAAATTTCCAAAGATATAAACAAACATAGAATCTTGAGATAGGGAGCGGTGAAATCCACTTGCTACATTTTGTTATGGGAAGCCCTTCTGACACAAGGGTCAATCACGAGGTCGCATTAGGACTAGCAGAGTTACTCACCTTGCTTTTTTGGTCTTGGTGTAGATATTGCGTGTATTATGGGGGTCGCTTGAAGGTATACCCGCAATGATGAGTGGAAGCCTTTCGAGTTGATTTCGGGCTAGATACCCTGCCTTTGTGTGTGGATCGGATCGTCGACTGTTTCCCCAGGCATCACTGTAGTGGTTGGTAACCTTAGTGGCCTATATCTTTAGGGTCTTTACACAAGGTGACTGTGAAGGGGAAATTCTTCACGGTACCTAGAATCGACGTTGGCCAAACTCACTCGGGCTCCTTGGAGGGTGTTGTAACAGATATTAAATTTGACTGTGCTGCCAAGGCATGAAGGAGGCATTTCAAGGATCTTGTGTATGTGGGAACAGGTTATATATATGGAGCCATACAAAAGCAAGTAATATTTACATACTTTGAAGAGGATAGAGAAGTATTGATGAAAGAGATCGATGGAGAGCGACATCTGGCATTGAAGCCTGAGGTGGAACAAGCAATGGGCTTTCGCCATGTAATTGATTTGATTGCTTCTGAAGGAAAGGTTATTATTGGTCACAACTGCATTTGGCTCATATCCATAGCAATTTTATACTCCCCTGCCACAAACTGTGGTTGAATTTGCTGCTTCTCTCCACAAGCAGTTTCCGCACATTATTGATACAAAGTACCTTCTTAAGTCAACACCAACCTTACAATCTTTGATAAAAAATAATAGCACAAGTCTATCACTTGCTTTCACCCACATGTGTGGAGGCATTGCTTGTACTTCGAAAACTCCCAATTTTATCACTAATCCTAGTGTTAAGGTTGTTATTCCGACTGAATTACAAGGTACATAGATGGGGATTCTGGTGCGAGGTATGAAGCAGGATATGATGCTTTCATGACTGGACTCGCATATACAACTGAACTTGTCCCTACTCTTTGGCACTACATGAAATGGTGTCACTTGAGCCAAAGGTGGCCATTTATGAAGGTTTTGGCAGCATTTTTTCCCAGGAGATGCTCCTGGTTGGTTGTTGCCTCTTTTTGTTTTCTGCCCATTGTACAGGCACATGTTGATGATTATTGATAATGAGGAGTTCTATGAGCAACAGAAGCCTCTTTCATTGCAAGATGTCAAGGCTTTAGTTATCATTTTAAAAGAGGCATTGTGGTAGCTGCTATGGGTGATCCCCTCTGAGACTTTTACACCTCAGAAGCCTATTCATTCTGGATCAAATAAAAAAAGATTTCCATTACAATCTATCCGAGAGAGAGTCAACACGTTAGCAGCTGAACTCTTAGCGCTGTTATAGGATTGGAATTGTAGGCGAGAATTTACATCACCAAATGATTTTCATGCTCGTGATGCAGTTGATGGAATATGCTCAGGCTGGAAGTGAAAATTCAAGAGCCCATGAGCTACCAAAATCAATATCTTCATGGAGAAGAATCGGTAAAGAGTGTGGGATTGTTTTTCTCTAGGCATCGACTCATTGTACCAACAGTTTTCTTCTACGGTGCATGGCACAATAGGGTTCGACCTAGGAGGCCACCGCGCATGGATACATGCATTTCCCATGCAGATGCAGTTGATCAGGATGAACGTGGTGAGGAATCTGATGCACTAGTGGGCGACACTACAAATTTTAGCGAATAGGAATCAACATGCTCGAAGAGCTCAAAATGACACTGCAAAACCAAGAACTTGAGCTGGCATTCGCCAATCCTGGGTCGGAGACACTACACAAGTCGAAATTTAAACACTGATTGATCCAAAATGGATGTTTCTCACAGTGGGCGAGGCCGTTAAATGTCTGTAGCTCCCTCCTCTAGGATCGGACGTTCAACTTGACAACAAGCAAACCAGGTGTAAAGAGAATACCGCGTCCCGAGAACACCTTGTATCCGCCGTCGTCTGTGCTGCCAAGAAATCACAGAGATTACTCCGCCAACTGTATAGTCTACAAGATTCCTCCATGCTAGGTACGCTGAATGTTCCAGCTATTGATCTGTTTAAAATGGACGACCAAATGTCTGCGGGTCAGGAAGTACAAAACGAATATCTACGGGTGGACGTTAACCACATTCGGGATGTTATAATATTCAACTCATTTAGTGAAGTCGAAGGGGACACTTGTTCCAAGATAGAAAAAAGAAGAATGAAGACGATACACAAGTCTATGATTATCTCCCCAGAGAATAATCAGGCAGTGACAGAAGTGTTTCAAAGAGCAGACCAACATCAAAGGAATCATCGATACCCCACCTGCCAAATCGATTAGTAACCGCTGGCAGAGCATCTGGCAGTTGCCAAATTCCATCAAAATGCGCCGGAACACTTCAGAAACCTAAACGGATAGTTTGTCCATGGATGACATATGACGTGCCAAATGAGAAGCTCTTGTCCGACGCGATCAGGGCGGGAGACGTTGATTTGGTAAGAAAATTTATGGCAAAGGATCCAGGCTCCTTTAATATGTTGCAGCAGGTGGAACCAATTGTTCTAGCAGAGGCGGTAATTGATCGGGGTTCAAATCATTCTGATGTGGTCAACAAAAAGCCCTCGGAAATGCCGAAGAGGAGCAGAGGCAAATGGAACCCGTCTTAAGAATTCTAGATGAATCCATCGCAAGTTGCAGAGGGGACGACCAGCCGAACTTTTTAGAACCGGCCTCATACGACGAAGACATACTATGCATATCAGTGGATGCTACATGAGATGTCATGGGAAAAGCTTGGTTGTCACAGTTCAGAAACAACAGTCAAATCTATGGATCAGTTTGTCTCTGGCGATATTGACCAAGGCAAAGTTGTGCACGAGTTTCAAGCTAGCTTTCGTGGTGGATTAAGGGAAATGCAAAGGGGATGATGAGAAAGAAGATGCTGGGGCCACTGAATCAAGTCACCTGTACTCATCATTTCACAATCTTTCTTGCCAGTCACCTGTCGCAGGTAAAGAATGCTTGAAAAATGGGCAAAGCTCAGAGCCTCAAGATCTTGCATATACCAGTGGCACAGATTCACAGGACCTCCTCGACAATCCATTCTCAAAATCACCTTATAAGGACAACTTAGAAATGTCACCATTTTTCAAGACAACTATCATGGAAAATATCCAAAAGGAAATGGTGATTCATTTCACAAAATGTCATAGATAGTTATGAATTAAAGGTGAGGTTGGAACACCTTCCGGAAAGAATGGCTTTGGTATCTCAATCACTCATGTTCTATGCCTCTGTACTAATGAGCTCGGCCAGTCAGAAGCACAATATACAAACCTTTTTGAGTATAAAAATTTTGAGATATCTGATGTTGATGATGCACATATTAGCTATATTTTTGATGATGCGTCTGATTTCATAGAGAAGGTTGAAAGAAATGGGGGAAAGGTTCTTGTGCACTGCTTCGAAGGCAAAAGCCGTAGCACAACAGTTGTTCTTGCATATTTGATGCTAAGCCAACACAAGACACTTATTGAAGCATGGACCAGACTTAAAGGAGTTCACTGTCGTGCACAACCAAATGATGGTTTCATGAGAATTCTTATAGAACTGGATAGAGATTGTATGGAAAACCTTCCATATGATACCCTGGAAAAACCATGAGTTCATTAAGTTGCTAAGGGTTTGGCCAATTGGGTTTTGGTTTGACAGTAAAAGCGGGATTGTAAAGTTTCAAATATCCAGAGACATGTTGATGTACCGTGGACTATATTCGTTTCAGACGAGGAACCGAGTATTAGTGTTACAAAGAAATAATCCATGATTAGTAACGGTTCAAAGTGCTGGCAGAGGCACCTGGCAGTCTCAGTTTTCCATGAAGGCGAACCGTTTCAGATTCTCGGAACACAAAGAGATTTGTTCTTAGATTTTTTCTTTTAAATAATTGTTGTATGTAACAGAGAAGAGGGGAGACAGCCCGGGAGCCTTGAGAGGCTGGGTTTGTAATGCATTTTTTATCAAATATAGAACAGAGTGCTAAGAGATTCTATACTTTGTCACTGTCTAATTCCGTTTTCTTCCTGTATTATTGTTTCTGAAGTTTTCATCACTTCTTTTTCTGCCTTATGTTCATTATTTCAGCTTGTAATGGTTACAATTCAGTACAACCTCTGCTGTAGCTATTTTAAAGCATTCCTTAAGGTGCAATTTTTCCTCTGTTTTGTTGTGAGTAGAACAAGGCCTGCATCCTAATTGTTTTGCCTTATTTACAAGTTTTATTTGTTCACAGCCTTTCCTCTGTCTTTCTATGAGTGAGACAAGACCTGTGTTCAGATATTTGAAGTATTGGTGTTATTTCTTCTATCGAGAGGAAGACCAGATACCTGGCTTTTTCTTTCAGTTTTGTTCATCCCCTATCTGCTATTCATCCTCATAATTTTAAAATGAATTAGACAAACGAGGTCATGCCTTTTCGTTTCTGATCTATAAATGAGTGGAATGACTATTTTAGACCTAGTTCTAGAAGCCTCCTATGACGGATCAATCAATAAGATTTATTTCTTTTAAAAATGTGCTAAGGCTTGGCTCTTTTACAGCCTAGAGTCAACTCTTGCGACAACAGAGGGTATACCCACAATTATGTGTGGGAGCTTACACCAAGGTGTAAGTCCGTTAAGCAGGTCGTCAACGTAACTTTTCCAACCGCTCTATCTCAACCCCTTTTTACTTTGTTTCTGCGATGTTGGATTTCATCACCAACTAGTGTGCTCATTGTGAGAAGGTTTCATTTGCTTGCTTGCTTACTAGATTTTTAGCATGTGCTATTTGTTTTCCCTAGTGGGATCTAGATTGGATTTTTATTTAATGGTGTCAGTTCTCGGGATGACCAATGAAGGAACCCCTTTTCCAGGGGAACCTTTTGTTTTTCCTTTGTACAAAAATATTGGTCTTCCCCACATTTCTACTTTGAGCCTTCTAGGTCTCACAATTGGATTACTAGTATGGTTGTTTTCCACTCAGGTAGTCCCGGATGCAGTTAGTGCTTCATTTGTAATCACTTCCCCCCAAGAGCATCAACCTCATGTTGATCCTTCACCTTCTTCACCAATAAGGTCTTCTTCGCCTTTATCACTTGCAAGGTCTTCTTCGCCTTCTTCACTTGCAAGGTATTCTTCCATTTCATCTTCTTCTCTGAGTAAAATCTCTAAAACGAGTAACTCGGTGGATAAGAAGAAGAATAAATAGAAGAAGAAGAAACAAAAGAATAAGAAAAATAAAAATAAACAAGGGTCTAAGATTCCAACCACTTCCAGACATGTTGGAAAGAAACCAGTTACTGTTAGTCGTGCTGGGAGTGTTGATGATGCCAGGATCACCCAAACAACCCATAAATCCAAGTACCCTTGTAGGCTTTGTAAGGGTAGCCATCTTCTTAAGGATTGCCTTGGTCTATCCAAGGTTATAGAAGCATGGTCTACACACCCTCGCCAACCCATGTCGTTAACCTCTGAACAACATGTTGATGGCCTCCCGTTGACTTGTCACAATACAGTTGGGAAAAAGAAAAGTAGAGTCAAGTTCCCATGTATGTTATGCAAAGGGAGTCATCTAACTCACCTTTTCCCTCTTATGGACGAAGCCTCGAAATTCCTGGAAGACATGACTGTTTCACAGCCTCAACTTCCAGTTGCTTATCGCCAACTTACTCTTGACCCACCTGTAGTTGATGGAATGATCAATCCGGTCCCTTCATCGGTCAGTCTGATTGATCATGTAGTCAATATGGTCATGTCCTTAGTTGAACCAGTTGACAAAGTGGTTGATCCGATCCCATCCTCGATCAATCCCACTCTCTCGTTAGAGAGTGAAACCCAAGTGGTTGATCCGATCCCATCCTCGGTCAATCCCACTCTCCCTCTTGAGAGTGAAACCCAAGCGGTCGATCTGTTTCCACCCGTCAAACCCATTCTCCCCTTGGAGAATGCAACCCAAGTGGTCAATCTGATCTTGTCATCGGTCGATCCTACTCTCCCGCTTGAGAGTAAACCCGATACTGCCCACATTTTTCTCATTGATACAGAGTCTACCATGTCAGAGAGTATTCCTCCTTCTTCCGTGGAACCCCCTCCAAGTAATGAGGCCATCCTTTTTAATTGGGGTGTGCTAACTAGACCTCGTCTCCCCTCTCACATTCCTTTCCAGATTATAATACAGGTTTGTGGTCGGGACGTTCCTCAGACGCTGATAGATGAAGGTGCATCCATTAGTATTTTTTCCTCTATTGCTTGGTAGGCTTTGGGTTGTCCTCAGCTTGCACTGGTTATGCATAATTTGTTAGCTTTTAGTAGAAGAACCAGTCAACCTTTAAGGATCCTTCCTCGACTTCCTATAACTTTGGGAGGGAAAACTATCTTTATTGATGTCATGGTAGTCCAAGACCCCTTGGATTTCTCTTTACTCCTTGGGTGGGATTATGTCTATGCCATGAAAGCTATTGTTTCCACTCTTTTTCGTGTGATATCTTTCCCTTGCGATGGAAGAATTGTGACTATCGATCAACTCTCATTCATCAGTCCTAACTAGATTACCTCCCTAAATGGTTCTTATATGTAGACAATATCGCCCCTGCCATAAGTCAATTACGTGGCATTGTCTCCCATGCCTTCACTTGCCAATAAAGATGCGCCTCTCGATGTAAGCTCAGTCTCTTATGACTTAGATCTGGTAGTTGACATGGTAATCTCTTCGGTAGGGCTATTGGAGCCTGATCTCCTTACCCCTATCGCGACCCTTGACATGTGTTCCTTATAGAGTGTGTCTCTTCCATCAAATGAAGATCTCTTGAAGGCCATGACTGAATTTTGTCCCTTGACATGGCATCCTTCTAGAGCATTGTCCTGTTGGAAGCCATGATCGAGAAGAGAGTCTTTGAGCATGGTTTTCTGATTTCAAGCTCATTAAAAAATGAAACCAGTTGTGAGGATAGTTTTCACGTCTCTATAGAAACCTCTTTAAAAAATTAAACAGATCTTACGAGCATAGTTCCCGTTTCCATGTCAAGCTCGTTAAAAAAAGAAACAATGGTTTGGGGATTACACCTAGAGTCACGAGCATAGTTCTTCTCTTGTGTCAAGCTCGTTAGAAAATGAAACAACTTCCCCCTCTCTCTTTGATTCAAGTTCTTCGTCTAGTATTTGAAGCTTCATTTCATTCACCTTTGTAGTTGGATGAGACGAAGCTTGGAGGGCAATGCTTCCAGCCTCTGGACTTCATGCTGAAGTTGAACCACTAGTTTCTTAAGCTGGGGGCTAAGTACCAACCATCCCTGTGTTATGCGTTGGGAAGTCCAAGCATAGTTTTATATGGTTAAAGCTTGTGTAAAAATGAAACCACCTACCCCAAGCATAGTTTCCTATGGTTTAATCTTGTGTAAAAATGAAACCAGGTCCAAGCATAGTTTTTTTAGTTTTAAGCTTGTGAAAAAATAAAATCTATCCCAAGCATAGTTTTGTTTTGTTTTAAAGCATGCGTAAAAATAAAAACAATTCCGGGGTTAGTCTTTGCTCTTTCTCATGCTCGTAAATACATGAGAATAAGTTACCAATCTTAGTATTTGTTCTTTCTCATGCTCGTAAATACCTGAGAATGTAACCGAGTATACTTTTATCACTTTTTCAGTCTCGTAAAGGTTATACGAAAAAGGAACCCCTTGGAGTTTCCGTTAAGCTCTTTTCAGACTCTCTAAATATTAAAAGATTTCCAAGTGATCTTGTTCTTTTCACACTCATTAAAGTATTTGAAGAAAATGTCTGTTGAGCAATAGTTTATCTCGTTTTCGGTCTCATTAGACTACTTTATGAAAAAGGAACTGAGAGAGTTCTCTTTAAGTGTTTTTCAAACTCTCTAAATATGAAAAACCCCTGAGTTTTTCTTTCTTTGGACTCATTAAAAAAACATTGAAAGGCCCATATGGGACCGAACCACTCCTTCATAGGGTTCATTAAACATACTCAGAGGGACTCATCCGAAGGATGAGCTTACATTACAAGCATATGTTATCCTCCTCAATCTTTTGTAAAAATAAAGAGGTACTCGCCAGAAATGGTGAGGGAAATTTGGGAAAGAAATGGATCTAAACATGTATTCCATGGAAGAGTCACTTTTGAACATGACACCCTTTCACTCGCCTTGTATCTAGGTTGGAATATCCAATTGTCTCTTGATCATACCCCTTTCTAAGATTACAAATTGGTCTGTGATCCCTATTGTTGAGTCAGTGTTTCCAAGACAGTTGTCGTGTCGTCAATATGTTCAAAGAGAAGTTCAACCCAGAAATATTTCTATTGCGTCATCCATTTATGCAGTCCTTAATATTTCTATTGCATCGGCCATCCCTGAGTCAGTTCTGAATCACATGTTACTCTGATCTACTTCAAATCTTGTTACCTGTTTTGTGTCATTGATGGGGGATACATTAATGAGTCTTTTCTTATTGACTTCAACTCATTATCCAGGAGTTAGACTTAGAAACTCATTGGTACCTTGGAACTTGCATGCCTCAATGGCAGATTTCCTCACTTTCGACAATGGTTGTTCATTATTGACTCCTGATCGAGAGATTCTGCCGAGTGTTTGAATTCTACTCATTAATTCACACCCATTGGTTTGTACTAGTGTACCTTGGGAGTCATTGAAAATAATGGTGTTTTCCTTCTCACTTGTTAACAATATACATTAATGACCAGTAATCAAGTGGTTTTTACCATGTTTAACTTCGACACATGTATTCACATGGTTAGATTCGTACTATATAGTGGTGGAGATGAAGACCCTGAATCTTTTCTGACAGATTCAGGTTGCATTGGAGTATATTCATATTGTACTGTTGCATAGATCCACCTTGTATGTCTCGTGGCTATGTTCAAATTTGAGTCTTTAACACATAGATCCATAGTGTATTTTTGGTGGCTATGTTCAAATTTGAGTCATTATGGCATGGATCCACAATGTATGTTTGGTGGCCATGACCTGTCTTACTTGACATGGATATTTGCATGTCAGCATTTATTCTTTGAGTCATTTGTATTCTGAGTATGGGAATGACTTCCTCTGTGATGATATATTATTCTACTGTATTTCCTTGTTTGTTGGCAGGTTTCCAACTGTCTGTTTCTTGTTCCCTACACACACTCGACAAAGTATTTCATCTATCACTCTGTTCTAACTTCATACTTTGGGGGGCTCTCTGTTACACATTATTTTCGTCATCCCTATGAACGTTAATGATGTAAACCTATCTCTTGCCTTCAGAGGGGTCAATGGCCTGAATTCCTGAAGAAAGAAGGGAGAAGAACTTTCCCTGAGAGAAGAAGTTGTATTTTCCTTTGTAAAAACCCTATTAAAGAGGATTTTTGTAGGCTGCTCTATATGCAGGGTGTGGAAATGCCTGATTTATGCACCTTGATATATAGATGGGTTGTGGAGTTTTCGTAGGATGCAATATAGCTAGGGTGCGGCGACCTTTGTACGTGGGAAAAATGAGCGTCTTCTCGATGCTTCTAGAAGGAGAAGCTTCTATGGTGAGGTGGCCTTCGAAAGGTTTGGATCTTACTCGCTTTCATGATTTAGTGGGATCATCCTAACCTCCTCACCTTATCCTCTTCAGCTTATAAAAGGAGGGGAGCTCTCATGGAGAAAGTTAGTTGGATTGAGCTTGGGTTTTGTAGCTTAGATTCTTTGGAGCTTGTATATTGGATTTGAGCTTTGCTTTGTCAAGATAGATTGTGAGTATCTATCAGATTTATGGTCTCAGAATCCTTGGAGAAAGAAGTGTGTGAGAAGCAAGGAACTGTTGGAAGGAACCTGATGACATCAAGGCATCTGGTTGTATCTTTCTTCCACATTCTTTAATACAGATATACTTTTCTTTTCTATATGAATGTTATTTATCCATATTGTATGATTCCTTGATCACATACATAGTTTCATATCAAATACTCTGTTATTCTTTTCTTCATTGGCTTGTGCTTATTTGAAGATATTTCTCATAAACCTCATGACGGAGCTTGTATTAGATTGGCGAAGTTGGATCTTCAATGTTTAAAAGGTATGTTCTAGATCCATTTCTCATTTGATAATTTAAATCTAAGGAAAGAGTAGTGTATTGTCTTGTTTTGTTCTATTTTCATAGTGAAGCTAGGGGGATTTATTTATGATCGCACTTAACAATTAGCCCGATAAAAAAATTGGTGACTCTAAGAGTAAACCCGATATTGCCCATGTTTTTCTCATTGATACTGACTCTACCGTGTCAAAGGGTATTCCTCCTTCTCCCGTGGAACCCCCTCTAAGTAAAGAGGTCATCCTTTTTGATTGGGGTGTGCTAATTGGACCTCGTCTTCCCTCTCACATTCCTTTCTAGATTACAGTACAGTTTTGTGGTCGGGACATTCCTCAGACGATGATAGACGAAGGTGCGTTCATTAGTATTTTTTCCTCTATTGCTTGGCAAGCTTTGGGTTGTCCTTAGCTTGCACTGGTTATGCAGAATATGTTATCTTTTAACAGAAGAACTAGTCAACCTTTAGGGACCCTTCCTCAATTTTTTATAACTTTGGGAGGGAACAATGTCTTTATTGACGTCATGGTAGTCCAAGACCCCTTGGATTTCGCTTTACTTCTTGGGCAAGATTATGTCTATACCATGAATAATATTGTGTCCACTCTTTTCCATGTGATATATTTCCCTCACGATGGAAGAATTGTGACTATTGATCAACTTTCATTCATTGGTCCTGTCTGGATTACATCCCTAAACAGTTCGTATATGCAGACAGTATCACCCCTGCCACAAGTCAATTATGTGGCATTGTCTCCCATGCCTCCACCTACCGATGACGACGAGCCTCTCGCTATAAGCTCCGTCTCTTATGACTTAGATCCGGTAGTTGACATGGTAATATCTTCGGTAAGGCTATTGGATTCTGATCTCCTTACCCCTATCATGACCCTCGACATGTGTTCCTTCCAGAGTGTGTTTCTTCCATCAAATGAAGATCTCTTGGAAGCCATGGTCGAGTTTTGTCCCTTGACATGGTGTCATTCTGGAGCATTGTCCTCTTGGAAGCCATGATCAAGAAGAGTTTGTTGAGCATGGTTTTCTGATTTCAAGCTCATTAAAAAATGAAACCAACTTTGAGCATGATTTTCTGATTTCAAGCTCGTTAAAAAATGAAACCAGTTGTGAGGATAGTTTTCGCATCTCTGTAGCAACCTCATTAAAAAATGAAACAGAGATTGTGAGCATAGTTCCTGTTTTAGTGTCAAGATCATTAAAAAATGAAACAGAGGTCTGGGGATTGAACCTGGATTCATGACCATAGTTCTTCTCCTGTGTCAAGCTCGTTAAAAAATGAAACAACTTCCCCCTCTCTGTTGTTGAGTCAAGACCTTCGTCTAGCATTTGAAGCTTCATTTCATTCGCCTTTGTAGTTGGATGAAACGAAGCTTGGGGGGATTATACTTCCAGCCTCTGGACTTCATGCTGAAGTTGAGCCACTAGCTTCTTAAGCTGGGGGCTAAGTACCAACCATGTGAATTTGTGAACCATGCATTGTGAAGCCACAAGCATAGTTTTTACTTTGGTTCAAGCTTGTGTAAAAATAAAACCACCTACCTCAAGCATAGTTTCCTCTGGTTCAAGCTTGTGTAAAAATGAAACCAGGTCCAAGCATAGGTTTGGCTAGATTTAATCTTGTGTAAAAATAAAATCTATCCCAAGCATAGTTTTGTTTTGTTTTAAAGCTTGTGTAAAAATGAAAACAATCCCGAGCTTAGTCTTTGTTCTTTATCATGCTCGTAAATACATGAGAATAAGTTTCCAAACTTAGTCTTTGTTCTTTCTCGTGCTCGTAAATACGTGAGAATGTAACCGAGTATACTTTTATCACTTTTTCAGACTCGTAAAGGTTATACGAAAAAACAATCCCCTGGAGTTACCTTTAAGCTCTTTTCAGACTCTCTAAATATGAAAACATTGCCGAGCGATTTTGTTCTTTTCATGCTCGTTAAAGTATTTGAAGAAAACGTCTGTTGAGCGATATTTTATCTCTTTTTCGGTCTCATCAGACTACTTTACGAAAAAGGACTTTTTGGAGTTTTCTTTAAGTGTTTTTCAGACTCTCTAAACATGAAAAACCCCTGAGTTTTATTTCTTTGGACTCGTAAAACAAACATTGAAAGGCCCATATGGGATTGAACCATTCTTTCCTAGGGTTCATTAAACATACTCCGAGAGAATCATCCGAAGGATGAGCTTACAGTTCAAGCATATGTTATCCTCCTCAAGCTTGTGTAAAAATAAAGAGGTACTTGCCATAAATGGTGGGGGAAAATTGGGAAAGAAATGTATCTAAAATTGTATTCTATGGAATAGTCACTTTTGAACATGACACCCTTTCACTTGCTTTGTGTCTAGGTTGGAGAATCCTCTTGTCTCCTGGTCATACTCCTTTATAATATTACAAATTGGTCTATGATTCCTGTTGTTGAGTCAGTCTTTCCAAGACAATTGTCGTGTCATCAATATGTTCAAAGAGGATTTCAACCCAGAAAGCCTTCTATTGTGTCGACCATTTATGCAGTCCTTAGGCCTTCTATTGCGTCGACCATCCCTGAGTCAGTCCTAAATTACATGTTACTCTGATCTACTTCAAATCTTGTTACCCATTTTGTGTCATTGATGGGGGATACATTAAGGCCCTCCTGTGACGAGTCTTTTCCTGTCGACTTCAACTCATTATCCAAGAATTAGACTTAGAAACTAATTGGTACCTTGGAACTTTCATGCCTCAATGGTAGGTTTCCTCACTTTCGACAATGTGTTTTCATTATTGACCCTTGATCGGGAGATTCCGCCGAGTGTTCGACTTCAACTCATTAATTTACATTCGTTGGATTGTACTAGAGTACCTTGGGAGGCATTGGTCCATTAATGGTGATTTCCTCGCACTTGTTAACGGTTTTCACTAATGACTGGTAATCAAGTGGTTTCTACCATGTTCGACTTCAACACATGTATTCACATGGTTAGATTCATACTATAGAGTGGTGGAGATGAAGACCCTAAATCTTTTATGACAGATTCAGGTTGCGTTGGAGTATATTCATATTGTATTGTTGCATAGATCCATAGTGTATGTCTCGTGGCTATGTTCAAATTTGAGTCTTTAACACATAGATCCACAATGTATTTTTGGTGGCTATGTTCAGATTTGAGTCATATTGGCATGGATCCATAGTGTATGTTTGGTGGCCATGACCTGTCTTACTTGACATGGATCTTTGCATGTCAGAATTTATGCTTTGATTCATTTGTATTATGAGTATGGGAATGCCTACCTTAGTGATGATATATTACTGTACTGTATTTCCTTGTTTGTTGGCAGTTTTTCGACCAAATGTTCCTTATTCCCTACACACACTCGACAAAGTATTTCAGCTATCACTCTGTTCTAACTTCATACTTTGGGGGGCTCTCTGTTACACATTATTTTCGTCATCCCTATGACCGTTAATGATGTAAACCTATATGTTGCCTTCAAAGGGGTCAATGGGATGAATTCCTGAAGAAATAAGGGAGAATAATTTTTCCCGAGAGAAGAAGTTGTGTTTTCCTCTATAAAAACCCTATTAAAGAGGATTTCCGCAAGCTGATCTATACAAAGGGTGCGGAAATGCCCGATTTCTGCAGGCTGTACTAAAGTCAGGCCGTGAAATTTCTACATTTTGCACTATGTCTAGGGTGCGGAAATATTCGTATGTGGAAAAAACGAGCATATTCTCGATGCTTCTAGAAGGAGAAGCTTCTATGGTGAGGTGGCTTCCGAATGGTTTGGATCTTACTCGCTTTCATGATTTAGTGGGATCATCCTAACCTCCTCACCTTATCCTCTTCATCTTATAAAAGGAGAGGAGCTCTCATGGATATGGTTAGAGGTTGTTTTGGCTTGATATTGTTAGCTTGGTCAGAGTGGTTTTAAGCTTGGCTTTGTTAAGATAGATTGTGAGTAGCTATCAGATCCATGGTCTCAGAATCCTTGGAGCAAGAAGTGTGTGGGAAGAAAGGAATTTTGGGAAGGAACCTTACGACATCAAGGAACCCGATTGTAATCTCTCTTCCTATTATTTAATATAATACAGTGGCATGCTTCTTTCCCATAGAGTTATCTTTATTTTATTGCATAATTCTTTGATCATATGCATAGGTTGTCATTGAATATACATTTACTGCTTTCACTTTGGTTGGTTTGTGTCTCACTGCAGGATCAATATCACAAGAGCACTGGAGCCAAACAAGAACAACAAAGACATAAGGAAGTGACACTTAAAGGTATGTCTCTCATCTTTTGTTTGATAGTAAATTCAATGATTAGAGCCTAGGGAAAGCACCATGTTCTGTCTTGTTTTGTTCTAGATCTATGTGGATCTAGGGGGATCGATTCGTGTCCACACTTAACGATTAGCCCGATAACACCTACTCAGTCTTAAACAAGTTAAGGAAAGTTATGTTTAATTTTTTCTGGAATGGTAACAATGAAACACATAATTATCATCTTTGCAAGTGGGAAACTCTATCAAAACCAAAGAAATGCGGTGGATGGGGATTTCACAATATTTTCCATTTCAACAAAGCCTTGGCCACTAATACTCTCTGGAGAGTGTTAACGCGGGATGGAATCTGGAACAAATTTATAAAGGATAAATATCTTCCATTTACCACTGTCATAAACAAGCATTACATGAACCTGAAATCATAATTACTTTTTACAAGTGGGACAATGGGACTGGAGGTCCCAAGAGACACCACATCCTTTTCTAGTACCAGTCCTTTTTGTTTCTGTATTGGCCATGCTTACTACAGTTTGGCTAGTTTACTTATAGTTTTGTGGATATCAGTACTTAGTCAGATGTATCCTCTCCTGGTTTAGTATTTTGGTTTTATGCTTCCTATTTTGAATCATTGGTCAACTTTGACTTGTAAGGATTGTTATATCTGGGTAATACTTTTTGAGATCCTTGATACATTTTGGATAGTCCTTCTCTTAATTTCCTGTTATAGACAAGAAGATGTAAACAAATTATATTCACTAATATAATTGAACAAATTTTCTACGAGAGAAAAAAAGCTCTAAAACACCTTGCTACTCTCTTTGCAATAAGAAAGTAATAAAACAATTATTACCATTAGTAAAGAGGTATGATATATAAAAACCAAAACAACATAATTTAATTATTTCATTAGTTCACAATTATATAATTAATTAATAATTAGTTTTTGTGGTTGCCAATACATCACAAGAATAAAATAAAGGTCTCTTTACAATAAAAATGAAAAGGGTGTATTCAGAAGTTATTATCTTCTATTTATTAGAGTACCATACATGTATAATTGTTTATTTATTGTATTAAGTGTGCAAAATTTATTTATTACATTTTTGGGTGAAACTAGATACAATTCCACATATGAAGTTTAAAGTAAACCATATTTGCAAACAATTTAGCTTCCAGTTTTGTTTTCATCCACAAACCTAAAAGTCAACATTATAGTCAATGCTATTAGTGTTAGGTTTTGTGTTTTTAAAATAAAATATAAAACAACATTAAACAAGTTATATTTAGTAACAACTTTAGCTTAGGTTTTGTGTTTTTAAAATAAAATATAAAACAACATTAAACAAGTTATATTTAGTAACAACTTTAGCTTTCCATATTGATTATATTTGTAGACTAAAATATGATGCCAAAGACATTTATATGGGCGACAATTTTAGCATCAACACATATATTTGAAAAAAAACATAGTTTCCCCTGGTGTTTAATAAGTTATTATATTAAATTTAATTATTACAAATGACATGAATTGAATATGTTATCATCAATGTGACACCTTATAGGAGTTTAATAAGTTATTATATTAAATTTAATTACTACAAATGATCTGAATTGAATATGTTATCATCAATGTGACACCTTATAGGAACTTAATGTTGGGAATTAGGGTAATGTTAAATACAGGTTGTCAACATGTTTTGCTGGGAAATGACAATTTATATTGGAATTCATTATGTGGTGAAATTGTGAAATTTATTTAATGAATTTTAACTTTTAAATAACTTTCATAAGTATTAATATTGGTTATACATCTAATTTTAAATTTTAATTAATCACTTATTTTAAATTAAAAAAATAATTTTTATTTCCATCAATACTAAACTTATTTTTCCTTCTCCCATCACCAGTTCTTATTTTCTTGACCTTGGCGCCACTACTACTTCTATTTGCTTGGCCCGACAACCCTCTTCCTATCAGCCAAGGGAGCTTCAAAGCACTCCTTAGGAAAGCCCTTATATGAACATTGGAACATAATTACATGGTGTAAAACAATATTATATAAAAAATTATTAAAATATTAAATAAAAAATTTAATCAACCACATTATTCAAACCATTATAAAATTTATATTATAAATATTAATATATTATTAAATATTAAATAAATTCAATAAACAATAAATAATAATTTATGATTGAATTTTTAACCATACTTTTACTTAATATTTAGGTGCTATATCATGTTACATCCTAGAGCTATATTATGTTACATCCCAAAAATATTATAAGTAAGATCACAATAAGTATGATCTCATATGGGATATAAATTAAGGTTGTATTGCATTAATTAATGATTAATTTATCGTGATTAATTTCTCAAGGAGCATGATAAAAGGTTAACATTTTGCTTCTTTTTCAATTCGTTTTTATGAGAATTTGGAGACCAATCTTTATTGGAATTGAGCATGAAATCCATTTAAATTGTAGATTTTAATTATGAAAATATATTTAACAATCTATATTGTACCCAATTTATGTAATATATGGTTTCATATGTGCAATTTTATTAAACAAAAAGAGTTGATTGTATTTCAATGAAAAAAATCCCATTTTGTATCTTATTATTTTTATGAGATGAAAAAGGAGAAAAACATTCAACATTTATCCTACTCTATTTCTTAAGAGTTTGACTATTCCATTATCATTTATACATGTGGGGGATTTAACAATGCAACCAATGAAATATTATTTTCCAATATTATTTGCATAGAGTATTAAGTCATTTATGCATGACTTATCTCCCATTATTATTAGTCATAATGATCAATTTATCATGAACTTGAATACTCTATTTTATACTCCTTATATAACATGATGCTCCCAAGGGAAAATAAGTGAGATCAAAACTAGTGAAATGAATCCCATTGTATCAATCATCATCTTCAAGACTTGCACTCAATAACCAAGATTTCTTGGGAAGTTTACCCATCTTGATTCTTAGTACAACTCATATTCAAGAACTTAACAAAGTAGTTTTCCCTATAACCAATCTCACTTTGTTGGTTACACCATTTTCAAAACCTTAACAAGTATTTTACTTCTTAGAGGGTAGTTCTTCTACATCTATTTTTAACTTACACATTCAAAATTTTGTAGATGAGTATAAAGATTGAACTATTTGTATGTCGAATTCAATGTGAAAGTATGATTAAACTTGAGTCCAAGATTTCTTGAAGTCTTATAACCCGCATAAAAAAGATTTTGAATGCAACTAATGGTTTTTTAATGTTTATGTTTATGGAGAACTTGAACTATATGGTTATCATGCAACAAGTGCCTTTTGTTTGCTAGAATACCATTGTAGTTTTTCGCATTAGATGAAAAAAATGCAAATACTTCTACTTCGCTTCATTATTGATTTAGGGTCTAACTTCTAGGGGTATCAATCCAATGATGGAACTTTACATAAATGTTTTCCCATTAACAAGGAAATTTGTATATCATAACTTAGCAAGGCTCTTCAACCCATTGCCAAGAACCATATATGCATAAAATTTAATTTATCTAGATACTTGAAGGAACCCTTCCATATGTGGGTTAGAGATAAGATTATAGTGTTTTTAGTACATAATTATTTACCGTCTCATGAAGGAATACCCTATCATGCTTTAAAATTATAAACCATGAATCCCACAAATTGATCGAGCCCCTTTTTCTCTAAATGGTATCTAATATGGTTGGACCATAATTATAAGAAAAGGATTTAATGCCAACATGCAACCTTACTCTATCCTCTCATCCTATTGCAATCACTTTAGTAACTAAAATCCTTTCTTGAATAACCCTAATTTCACCTAAGGATGTGGCCTTTATTAAACCTCAAATTTCTCAATCGTAGCAATGTAAATAGATGAGTTAAGTCACCACTTACCTCTACTTTAGTCCAACACATGTAGAGGAATTAACATAGTAAGTTTAAGTGCATATTCATAAGTCATGTACATTCAACAATCTTTTTACATTACTTCTAACACCCACATCCAGGGATGGATATAGATGATGGGGTTGATGGTATGATTGGGATTTTCCTTTCACTTTTTGAATGAACATCTTCTAATGTGTTATATGTAAAAAAGATATTTTCATGCAACTATCTTAATTGTTGAACAACTTAGAAGTGGTCTATTTATAAGTGGTTAATGCAACTAGTTTTTTTTTTAATATTTCTCTTAATTTTATGTGGCCATGCTTAAAAACTCTTTTTTTTGTGTGCATAAATAAGGAGAAGGAGGGATGACAATTTTGTTATTACCTAATATTGTTGCTTATTTCCCAAACTGGGAAACAAATGCAATCAAGAGCTTTGGTTTATGCTACATTTAATTAGCCACACATTGAGCAATAAAAATAATTATGCTTTGAATGATGCAATGAAAAGGGAATCCTTCTTACGGTAGATAGTAGACGGGTTGTCGGAGGCCCACTAATTTATTTGTGGGGATATCAATATGGTTGAGTCTTGTTGATCTTTTTTTCCTATCAAGGAAAAATGACCAACATCGAGAGAAAATCTTGTGGGGAGAAAGAAAGACTCTCCTCATTTTTATAAAGGTGGTGCTCATATTTCTTGATATATGGAAGATTGTTCTTCTCGACTTATAATGCATGCAATGGAAAATCCCAAAATATCTTCCAATGAAACCCTTATATATCTAGATGTACATACTTTATATATAGATGTGTGAATTCTTATATACATATGTACTTGTGAAGCACATCATATCATTACAGAGAAAATAGATAATTATGTCTACAGAGATTTGTAACCACATGGTTTTGAGTCTAATTTCAAAAAATATTCTTCCTTCCCCTTTTAAAATAATGTGAACCCGAAATTAGTGTTGAAAAGTCAACAAGAAATGTGTGTCTAATTTATTTTTCCCTTAAATAAATTGGACAATAAATATTAATCTATTATATCATAATTACTTGAAAATAGTTAACTGAAATGGAAAATCAGTTAGCTATACGAAATTTGAGTTCAAAGGTTGACTGGTGGGACATCCAAGTCGAATTAGTTGTAACTGAGTGATCCGAAGTTGTAACAGAGTTGGATGTGTAGTTATGTGAGTTGTGAAGTAGTTTAACTCAGTTAAGTGAGTTAAGCTCAGTTGTACTAATTGTAAATGAACTTACACTAGTGAGAGTTTAGTGAATTAATTATTAATTAATTCACAATCAGTGATCTCACATGCAACTGAAGATTTACCACTATTAACTACACGCATGTCAGATCCATTGGAGACCCAATTGAGATAATAGGTGAAAGGGACAGTTTGGCTATTAGTTGTGATTTGAGTGAAGTGCACTCATGCAATCACACACACAGTGGATTTTCCCATGAAAAATGAATAGCCTAGGCAAGAGGAATTTGAATTCATTTGCAGGTTTTCCATTAGCAGGGATTGTGTAGAGGAGGCAGGCTGTCTGGCAGAAGTAAATTTGCACATGAATTTGTCAGTTTTTGCATGACAGTGTGAGACGATTGTATATTGTATTGAGAGCTCTTGGATTAGAGTTTTGTATGAGACTATTTCATGATCCATGATATAAAAATAATATATGATAGTGGGGTTTTTATCTTTATGCTTTCCCGGTAAAAACATCTGTGTTATGTGTGATTGTTCTTTCTTCTTGATATTGCAATTGGCGATCGTGTTTTAAATTCTGCAGAATATTAGTAGAAGTGATTCTATATTTAATAGTGGCATATAATTGTTAGATCGAGAGAATCCAGGAAATACATAATTTGTATTTAAATTTCTACATGGTATCAGAGCGCAGAAGATTGCAGAAGCTGAGTTTGTGATTGGATAGAATTCGAATTTGCAGAAAGACTTTCTTGGTGCTACAATTGATTCAAGATCGTAATGGATTTCAATGGATTGAGGTTAGAGTATGCACTCGAGGGAAGCTTGAACTACATTGCTTGGAAGGACAGGATGGAGGCAGTACTCGAAGACAAGGGATTGAAGGAATTCATTGACAAATATGTTCCTAAGCCAGATGATGCAGATGCTACAAATCTTGATGCATGGCAAAAGAAAGTGGCAAAGGCGAGGAGGATCCTGTTGGAGGGAGTAAGAGACCACATTGTCTCAAATCTCCATGGGAAAGCCACACCATATGCAATGTGGAAGGTTTTGATGGATCTATTCCAAAACAACAGTGACCATAGGAAATTGGCGCTCAAAGATAAACTCAGGAAGATCAAGATGGAGAAGGGCGACTCGATTCCAAAATATCTCACCAAGTTTGTCCAATGTTGAGATGAGATGGGGAGGGTGGGAATAATAGTCGTTGATGATGATTTGGTGAGCTTGGCGCTCCTAGGACTTCCCAAGAGTTGGCATAGTTATCAAGACTCTGTCAATGGAAGGGAAAAATTTCTAGTTTGGGAACGACTGTGGTCAGATCTAGTGCAGGAGGAGTTCAGGTGGAACACCAGAGATGGATCTTCATCAAAGCATGATGATGAAGAGAATTGTGCTTTGGCTGCCAAGGCAAGGAAAGGGAAGGGGAATAAATTCCATTCAAAATCCGAGTCTAAAGTCAAGAAGTTGGATTTGTCCAAAGTGAAGTGTTTTCACTGTCACGAACATGGGCATCTCACTACTAACTGTCTGCATAGGAAGAAGAACAATAAGGTTGCTGGAACTGCAACTGGCGAGGCCCTTGCCTTGCAATTTGAACTTGACTTCTCCTTTATCGCATGCATGGCATCAAGTGCATTGGGATCGATGTGGTATTTGGATAGTGGCGCTTCCTTCCACATGACGGGAGATAAGGAAATTTTTAGTGACTTGGAGGAGAAAGATCTCCAAATGCATATAGAGATGGGTGACGATGGACGATACAGTGAGATTGGCATTGGTTCCATTACCTTTCAAAGGGAGTCAAGTAAACCATTTCAATTAAAAGATTTTATGCATGTTCCAAGTCTGAAGAAAAACCTGGTCTCAGTCGCAATGCTAGAGGACAGAGGCTATGACATAATTTTCAGTGATGGAAAAACTTTTCTGTGACATAAAACAATGGTTCAAGTCAAGAAGATAGGGATTCGAGTTAAGAATATATAAATGCTGGAGGTAGATGGATGCGCTGTCATGATGGGCAAAGCATAAAAAGTGGTGAGCCGGGATGAGGGCGAACTATGGCATAGGCGATTGGGACATCTTCATCATGGAGCCTTGAAAATCATGCAACAAATATCTACCGAACTTCCAATGGGAACACTTGCTTAGTTATATCAGTGCAAGGGTTGCACCATGGTGAAGTATGTAAAGTCCACCTTTCATGAAAAGGAGAACCGTGCCTCGGTGATCCTAGAGAGAGTTCACATTGTGTGTGGACCATTCTCAGTTGCTTCAACAACAAAAAATAAGTATTATGTTATTTTTGTTGATGAATTTTCTCGTAAATGCTGGATCTTCTTCATGCAGAAGAAGGATCAAACATTCTCAAAGTTCTGTGAGTTTAAAGCATTGGTGGAGAAAGAGTCGGGGAAGAAAGTGAAGGCTCTGAGGAGAGATAATGGTGGAGAATACATCTCTAAGGAATTAAAAGACTTCTGCAGCAAAGAAGGAATTCGAAGAGAACTCATAGCGCCTCATAACCCACAACAAAATGGGGTCGCGGAGAGGAAGAACATAACGATCGTGGGTGCAGCACGAGCGATGTTGCATGATCAGGACCTACCAATGCATTTGTGGGCGGAAGCATGCAACACTATGGTTTAAGTGCAAAACTATTGTCCTCATAGAGTACTTGGCATGAGTACACTTGAAGAAGCTTTCACTGGTAAGAAACCTGATGTTTCTCATTTTAAGATTTTTGGCTCATCTGTTTATGTGCATGTGACCAAGGATGCGAGGAAGAAGCTGGAATCCACTGCTGAAGTTAGGATTTTTGTGTGGTACACACAGGCACCCCATAATTATCGTGTGTATTTTCCTAACAGTAAGATGATTTTTATGCGACGGGATATAAAATTCGATGAGGGGAAAGACATGCGGTTGTCGCTTGATAGGGAGCTAGACTTGCATGTAGAGGAGGAACTTTTGGTTCCCAAAGATGAGTATCAATATGTGGATCAACCACATGAAGAGGTTCATGGAGTGGAGGAAGCCACTCAAGCAAATCCATCCATCAGAAATGGCAGAAAGCACACCACAGAAGCTGATAGATTGAGACTAGATGCTGCACAGAATGTAGGAGCCCCTACTTCATAGTGCAGACAGGACAGTCTCCTGATCAATTTACTGGATACATGGCTCTCATGAGAAAATGTATTGTGACTAAACCATCTTCCTTTCAGGAAGAAGTGCAGGATCCCACTTAGGTTGATGCTATGGTGGAGGAATATGACTCCATTGTCAAAAACAGTGCATGGGAAATTGTCCCAAGACCGGTCGACAAATCAATGGTGGAGGGTAAGATTTTAATCATTATTCTTTATGTTGATGATTTAATACTAACTGGTGATGAGCAACCGATACACTCATGCAAGGAGGACCTTGCAAAGGAGTTCGAGATGAAGGATTTGGGCCTCCCTCATTATTTCCTTAGATTGGAAATATGACAGCGAGATGGTGAACGTTTTGTGTCTCAAGGGAAGTATGCAAGGGAGATACTGGGTAAGTTTCACATGGAGGGCTACAAACCCATGGATACTCCTCTTCCAAGAAACTGGAGGAAAGAGGATGTTATTTTTGGAGAGGTAGTGGATGCTACTATCTATCGACAATTAGTGGGTTTGCTAATGTATCTAGTGAACACGAGACCGGACATTTGCTATGCAGTTAACCAACTAAGTCAAGCTATGGTTAAGCCTACCAAACTCTTTTGGAAGGCAGGAAAGCATGTCTTAAGATACCTGAGGGGAAAATTTGAGTATGGCTTATGGTACAGACAAATGGATGAGGTGAAGTTGCATGGCTTCATAGATGTAGATTGGGAGGGCAGCCCAATGGACATAAATAGCACATCAGGGGGGATCTTTAATATTGTATCTACAGCTGTTTCTTGGTACAGCAGGAAACAAAAATCCGTGGCACTCAGTTCAGTGGAAGCGGAATACATGCCAACAAGTCAAGCTGCATGTGAGGCTATATGGATGAGAAATATCTTGGTTGGTTTGTTTGGTTCTCATTTAGATCCGACAGTGATTCATTGTGATAATCAGAGTTGTATTAAACTCTCGATTAATCCTGTATTTCATGATAGATCTAAGCATATAGATATTCGGTATCATCATCTCAGATATTGTGTGCAGCGGAAGATCATGTTGCTTCAATACATTCCTATGAAAGATCATGATGCAGACATTCTGACGAAGGTGCTCACCAGGAGAAAATTCGAATACCATAGAGATAGGATTGGGGTGAAGGATAATCCCTTTCTTGTTGAGAGGGAGTGTTGAAAAGTCAACAAGAAATGTGTGTCTAATTTATTTTTCCCTTAAATAAATTGGACAATAAATATTAATATATTATCTCATAATTACTTGAAAATAGTTAACTGAAATGGAAAATCAGTTAGCTATAGGAAATTCGATTTTAAAGGTTGACTAGTGGGACATCCAAGTCGAATTAGTTGTAACTGAGTGATCTAGAGTTGTAACAGAGTTGGATGTGTAGTTATGTGAGTTGTGAAGTAGTTTAACTCAGTTAAGTGAGTTAAGCTCAGTTGTACTAGTTGTAACTGAACTTACACTAGTGAGAGTTCAGTGAATTAATTATTAATTAATTCACAATTAGTGATCTCACATGAAACTAAATATTTACCACTATTAACTACATGCATGTCAGATCTAGTGGAGACCCAATTGAGATAATAGGTGAAAGGGTTAGTTTGTCTATCAGTTGTGATTTGAGTGAAGTGCACTCATGCAATCACACACACAGTGGATGTGCCCATGAGAAATGCGCAACCTAGGCAAGAGGAAATCAAATTCATTTGTAGGTTTTCCATTAGCAGGGATTGCACAGAGGAGGAAGGTTGTCTCGGAGCAGTAAATTAGCACATGAATTTGTCAATTTTTGCATGACAGTGTGAGATGATTGTATATTGTACCGAGAGATCTTGGATTAGAGTTTTGTATGAGATTGTTTCATGATCCATGATATAAACATAATATATGATAGTGGGGCTTTTAACTTTATGCTTTCCCAGTAAAACATCTGTGTTATGTGTGATTGATCTTTCTTCTTGATATTGTAATTGGCGATAGTGTTTTAAATTCTGCAGAATATTAGTAGAAGCGATTTTGTATTTAACAATGGCATATAATTGTTATATCAGGAGAATCCAGGAAATACATAATTTGTATTGAAATTTCTACAATTAGCCATGGCTTTGCAAGATGAAGGAAAAGTAAAATGGATAGGCTTATCAAATAACTTTACATGATCCTTTATTTGAAACTCAAAAAAGATTTTGATAGACAATACATTGGAAATCGCATTGATCCACATGGATCTCAGTGGCCATCCACCTTTTCCACTGAATCACCATTTTGAGCCAGTGGTTTTGATAAACAATAATATTCACCCTTTTGATGGGGAATGGAATGTAATGTCATCTTCATTTGTTAATTAAAAACATCATGTAATGATTTCCTAGTGGTCTTATGTACAATCCTAAAACATAGCGTTAATGCATCAGATCCCATTAGAACTTCGTAGTTAAGCGCTCTCATGCTAGAGTAGTAATGGGATGGGTGACCACCCAAGAATTCCTAATGTTTTACATGCCTATGGCATTTTATAAACTTAGTCCAATTTATCCCACATGCATCACGAGAATTGTTCTCCTCTCACTCTCATATATAATTGAGGTCAAGGAGGCCCTTTAAGCATGCAATGGAGTGTGGTGTAAAGCTTGTTGCGAATGAAGCGTAGCCAACATATTTTTTTTTCCAGAGATAGGCTACCCCATTCTGCCATTTTTTGTTCTACAATGTTTTTCTCTCTTGTTCATTACTAGAATTTGGTTTTCACTATATTTTTGTGTTTGTAAGACCCCAGGTTTCAAACCCTCATTTAAAATAATGTATTGTTACAATGTTGAGAGGCATGAGTGCCCAAACAATTATTAAAGGGCCAGTATTCCCAAGAAATGTAATGTTTTGATAATTATTAATAATAAACACATCGTTGGCTTCTAGATGGACAAGGAATAGAGTTATAGGGGGCTATGATTCCACAAGAGAGGGGGCTTGAGGGGCTAAATGTTTACTTCTATGTTAATTACCCTTTTTGCCTAAGGGAGGAGATCGGTTACGTAAGATTCTTGGGGAATTCTAGGAGGTTCTTGATTTCCCCACGAAAATACTTAAACCCATCCCTGGT
This sequence comes from Picea engelmannii, assembly GCA_009831015.1. Lineage (NCBI taxonomy): Eukaryota > Viridiplantae > Streptophyta > Pinopsida > Pinales > Pinaceae > Picea > Picea engelmannii. Next base: position 481,516 of record ML778505.1, on the reverse strand, counting down.
CTGATTGTGGGGTTGGTTGTTGGTCGCTGGTTGTTGGTCGTTGGCTCCTCCACTCCATCCCCTCTACATTATCCCATTCTTTCCCTCACACCCTTCCATGCACTCACTTACCCATCCATTGATCCATCCTCACCTGCATCTTGGCCTGGTAAAGGGAAAGGAACTGCTGAGAATTAGCCACGAGATAGTTGGTTGTAATGGTCACTGGTGCAATCCAACCATGACTTGGGGCCTGCATGTTTGAGATGCGTTGGAATATGCCCTTTTTTTCTCACAAATGCGAGTCCTGAGAGTTCTAACATTGATATTCTGGACCAGCTGTGTTGGAGTCCCTAGAAAATAAGGAGAAGGACTGCCTGAGGGACTACGTGATAGAGAAGGGTGGAGGTCCATTCTCTTGGGCGGTACAGGCTGGGTAGAAGAGAGATGGGTACTTGGATTGTTGTGGGTGTTGGGAAACCTATGAGAGCTTGAGAGCTGACTAGTTTGGGAACCCAAGTATACTCTAGAACCATCCTTGTTGTTACCCATGATTTTGGTCAATATTGATGGTGTATTGATGATGGTGTACTCAGGCTCCTCGTAAGAACTTTCTCCTGAGAAAAGTGACATTCATCTCTTCCCAGAAAACTTAATTTTGAAGAGAGTTTGCAGGTTGCTAATATCCTAGGGTGTGAGAATGACCCATTCTCGCAGGCTACCTTCAGCTAGGGTGTGAACTTCTCGCACTGTGCTATATAGCTAGGGTGCGAACTTTCTCTCAAGCTTGGAAAAAGATGAAGTCTAGATGGTTCTAGAAGGGAATATTCTAGAAGAATGGATTGGCATTTGAATGGTTATCCTTTTACTGGTTTCCCTGATATTGTGGGATCATTCTTATCCAAGTAACCATCTCATTCTCTCCTATATATTGATGGAATTCTCATGGAAAAGGTTAAGAAAGATTCATTAGAGAATTGGTGAAAGAATTGTGTGAAGGACCTAGCTTGAACAGGAGCTTGGAGACTCTAGCAAGTCTATCAAGAGGAATTGGATCTTCTTCATACAAGGATCGAACAAGTGTGTGTGTTGGAGCCAAGAGACACCGAAAGGAAGCTTGTGACATCAAGGCGATCATGTTGTATCTTCTACTTTTGATTAATATGATACAGTGGCATGTCCTTTTCCCATAAAGTCATTCTCACTTTATTGTGTAATTCCTTGATCATACACATAAGTTGACAGTTGAATATATTTTGCCATCTTCACTTTGGTTGGTTTGTGTTGTCTTGGTCTTGACCTCACGAGAGCACCAAAGCAAAGCGGGAGCAACATAGACCCTAGGAAGCGATACAAAGGTATGTTACTTGTTCCTCCATACTAGCTAATTCAATGGTCATAACTTAGGGAAAGAGCATGTCCTGTCCTGTTTTGTTCTAGATCCAGGTGGATCTAGGGAGATCTATTAGTGTCCGCACCTACCGATTAGTTCGATAACAAAATTGGTGACTCCACTAGGGAGATAACCCGTTTTCTTTGTGGTTTTTGGTGTTTATCCTTGGCCATTTGCTCTTGCCTTACCTTTCTCCATTCATATCAATCTCCGAGTCTTCAGGATACCCTGATAGACCCTCTGGGTCCAGAGGCCTCTTCAAAATTTTTGTCCTTTTCGAAAAATTTGCTTGGTTTCAGACATTCTCACACTACACTCCACAGTGGCATGTGAGAATCTATTGAGTTCACACCCTTCTTTTAGGTCCAGTGCGAGGTTCTCACACTCTTCTCAAAGCTGTCCTGCGAGAATGACCTATTCTCGCACTGTGTAATATTGTTAGCCTGCGAACCCTCTTTTCAAAATTTTGGCTTTAAGAGTTTTGCATGATCAGCTACCCAGATCAGTATGGGTGCCTGAAAAGAGCTTCTTGGACCATTAGTTGGTGTTTTCTTGTCTTCAGATTTTGTGCATGAATAGTCTTAGGAAATCAAAGGCTCTTCCTGTCCATTTTTCTTGACTTTCGTTTCTTGACTTTTATCTGCAAAGATATACTCTCTGATTTTGGAATCTGAGTGTGCTTGTTTGGTTAATATCCGACGATCAGTTGAAAGTTGAGCTTCTTTATCTTTATCATTTGCTCATTATTTGAAAGATCACTTTTCTCATGCAATTGAAAAGACTAGTTTGGTATGCTTGTTATTTTTGTTTCCATTGAAAGATTGGTTTGGGTTTTTGTCTATTGCTTGTTCATTAGTTTTTGGTTTTCTTCACTCTCACCATCATGGTGTAGGTTCTTTTGGAAAAGTGAACAACATTTTTCTTTCAAAATCATTTTCGTCTTCGAAAATATTGAAAATCAATTATTGAAATTATTGAGAAAGGAAACAATAGAGAATTGTTATTTTTGCGTGATTCGTTGCAATTGCATTTTAAAGGAAATTGTGTATTGTAGTTCAAGATTGATCCGGAAAACTTCTCTTTCCCTCCCGTACATAGGATTCATTGAACAAAAATTGATATATTTCATTCTTATCCATGCATCATTGGATCAGAGTCTCATACAACATCAGTTTCATCTCCACTTCCTTTGAGTAACAACAGCTCTTAATAACACTGTGCAATTGTAAAATTTAACTAGTAACTCTTTTCTAGGGCTCTATTACACCAACATTTAGCTAGGCTAGCGCTTTGGAAAAGGAAGAGAGATACACTCTCCAAAGCACAAAACACACAATAGCATCTTGTGTTAAGGAGTGTCAAATTCCTTTTACAACATCTTGTCCTGGGAAGCCCTTCTCACACAAGGGTCAAACACGAGGTCACATTGATATTGATAGAGTTACTCACCCTGCTTTGTTGATATCGGTGTAGATATTGCACGTATTATGGGGATCACTTGGAGGTATACCCACAATGATGAGTGGAAGCCTTTTGAGTTGATTTCGGGCTAGATAGCTTGCCCTTGCATGTGGATCGGACTATCGACTACCCCCCCAGGCTTTATTGTTGCCGGTGGTAAACTTAGCAGCCTATCTTTCTAAGGTCTTACACAAGGTGACTGTGATGGGGCAAGTCTTCACGGTACCTGGAATTGATGTTGGCCAAACTCACTCGGGCTCCTTGGAGGGTATACCCACGATTATGTGTGGGATCTTGTACCAGGGTGTAAGTCCATTAAGCAGGTTGTCAGCATAACTTTTCCACCCTAGCCCAGCCCCTTGTTGTCTCATTGTTGCGACGTTGGATTTCATCACCAACTAGTGACTTTAGAATTAGAAGGTCTTGTTTCCTAGATTTTGTTTACTAGCGCGTGCTGTTTGTTTACCAAAGTTGACCATACAAATTTTTTTCGTAAGTTTGTCACTCGTTTACAATAGCTCCTTCACGTCGTTCACGTAGAATGCAGGGTTTATCTCCAGAGCATCTGGAAGGTTCTCAACCCTTGCCTACCAGTTCACATGAGGGATCTCCTCGATAGAGTGAAGTCCAAGACGTTACCATGCCATAAGTGGAATGAACTGACTCTCTAGAACATTTCCAAATTACCAATACTCGAGAGGACTTTCGACTTCACCCCAATTATGAGCAACAGTTTATGCGACTGAATTCTTTCGGAGACTTCGTTGTTGTGTCTTCTGGATCACCGGTTGGACCCTTTCTAGGCATAGAAGGCCAAGATCCTTTTTGGTCTACGGGCATTTTTTGACGGGATCTTTTTGGTGCAGGATCAGGCATTGAAACCATCATCTCACCTGTGATTTCTGAAATCATCTCACCTGTGATTTCCGAAATCTCTAGCCCAGATTCAGTACCGTTTACTACCGTCTATTATTTTCCTGGTACGGTCGCCCCACGATCTGACCACATCTTGACCATCCCTATAGAAATGGCCCATCATACAGATACTATGAGTGTTCACACCGGGATTACCGCGGTTAGTCTCACCCCCATCAGCACACCACAGATGCCCAACGTCACCCCAACACTACCACTTGGATACCGTGTGTTGAATTCTTCTATTCCCACTCCTACGCAAACTCCATCCGGCTCTCCTGGTGGTCCCTCTTCTTCTAGGCACTCTCTTCCTGGTTTTATTCCGACACTCCCTCAATTTCCTTTTGGAGGACCTTTCTTGTCCTCCACTGGCAGCCTTAATCCTAGTGGCACTATTCTATCATTCACACCAAATTACCAGATTCCCGTCGGTGGACAATTTCACCAAGGTGGCATGACTCAACCCCCTCTCAGCGGGCAAATTCCTATTGGAACACAAATCCCAATTGGAACACAACCCCCAATTGGAACACTGCCCCCAATTGGAACATCACCTTCGATAGGAGGACTGACCCCACCTTATGGACAAAACATACCTCTGTCCTTGGCCCAGTATTGGAATCATCTGATACAACATCCTCCTCAATCGCCTGGGGGGCAGCAGTTTCCGAATGCATCTGTGATTACCCCTAGTATAGGCCAACCATATCTAGGTACGTTCAATCCCATTTGGGGCTTGAATGCTCAAACTCACGTCCCTGTTCAAGGATACAATCCCATGAGCTACTATCCTCTCCAACCACCACTGAATCTGCCTGGGTCTTCACATTATATGCATACTTCTTATGGTCCTACTGGTTTTCTGACAGGGCTTCCTCCCCAAAGACACCAGTACCCGCAGGTGAATCGACAGTTACCCTTCTTGGCCACTTTGGATCTTCTGGATTTGTCAAGGATTTTAAATGATCCAATTCATCACTCTCCCTGATGGCCTGCTATACTAGCCAAGATACCATCAGACATCCCTAAATTTGATGGAAAAGTGGGAGAGGACCCAAACAATCATGTCATGAATTTTCACCTCTGGTGTTCATCCAACTCGTTGATGGATGACTCTATTCGTTTACGTCTTTTTCAACGAACCCTCACAGGTTTTGCTGTGAAGTGGTATATAGAATTACCACGAGGTTTCTTCACTGACTTCAACACCCTAGCTATGGCTTTCCTCACACACTACCAGTTACTGATTCGTTATGAAATAGGGACCGATATTTTGAGTTCTTTCAAACAAAAGAAAGCCACTCATATATCCGATCACATTCATGAGTGGCGATGGAGACGACGTCTCATCAAAATCAAACTCCCCGATCAGGTGCTGGCAGAGTGGTTCACCAAATCATTTGTGAATGACATCAGTCGTGACATTTCCATGGGTGGAGTAGTCACAGAAGAGCAGACCATAAGTTGTGCTCAATACCTTGACCTCGTTTACTCACAAACGGGTACCCTTTACGATTTACTACCTGACTTACCTCGTCCTTCCACTTCCACCACTTCAACTACTCCAGCTACTTCTCATGTAGCCAACGGTGTGATTGGAACTTTCCAGGCACAACCACATTCTGTCTCAAGTACCAACCCCAAACCTACTTCTTCTAATTTTCAAAATGCTCCGTCTCCTGCCCCTCCCACCGGCAAGACTTCTGAGGTAAATGCAGTTCAATCTACCCCAGCCGGTAAAAACAAATCCAAAAAGGGAAGAGGTAAGAATAAGGAGGAAAAAAATACTTCTCAAGCAGAGCGAACCAAAAGTACACCTGTTGACATTCGGGATAAGCGCAAACCTCGATACCCTTGTCTTATCTGTGGTGATGATCACTACATGAAGGATTTTCCACGACGCGCTGAGGTCACTAAGTTCCTTCAAGGAGCTCCAAAACCACCTGCTCTGGTCATTTTGTCCCAACCCTTCCTGTCTCAACAACAGGCTCAGTTGGTCATTCATGACCAACCCTCATCTTCTACTACGTCCTATATATTGATGTGTACTGGCGATTCAAAGCAGAACGACATTGCACTCACCACTCAAGCCAAATATTATTCTCCCTCTAAAGAGAAGGTTGATGACCTACCCCCTTCATTGGTACAACCCTCTCCCATGACTCCACCTACCAACGGTCCTCTTCATCTCGAACGACCGAGCCTTGACACAGTTCTTCAACCCCCCCCAAAGGGCGTCGTTTAGAAATCGACTTTCAATCCTCATGCTCGTGCTGCCCAGAACTACAACATTGTTGAAGATCTGGCCCAAGCACCTTCTGCGATGTCAGCCCTCGAAGTCCTTCAAAGTTGTCCCGCACAACGGAAGGCATTGTTGAAAGCTATCGGTGGAATCGATCCGACGAATACAAATTTAATAATTTTTGACTTGGAAGATCACTTTCCAAGGTTACCCCCTCAACTCGTGTTCCAGATCCAGTGATTGTCTCTGACAAAAACATTTTTCGAACAATTATCGATGAGGGTGCCTCGACGTGTGTTATGTCTCTTATTTGCTGGAAAGCCATTGGCTCTCCCTCTTTGAACGAACCCAAGAACACTCTTAAAGCCTTCAACGACTCCATTTTTAAGCCCTATGGTGTGCTTCCTTCATTGCCCATCACGTTAGAAGGCAAAACGGTCCAATTTGAAGTGGAAGTCTTTGACGCTCCCCTTGATTACAATCTTCTGCTTGGCCGCAACTAGATCGATTCCATGCATGCAGTTGTGTCGACCCTTTTCCATGTGGTACGTTTCCCACATCAAGGGAAGGTAGTCACCGTCGACCAATTAGCCTTCTTTAATTTCGATACCTGTAATGGCAATGTACAGTTCATCGCTAAAACCCCACTGGGTTATGAGAACATTGGTGTAGGCCTTCTCAAAGATTCTTCATTAATGGGTACTTTCCCCATTCCACCGGCCGATGTTCCACGCTCGTTTTTTGCTTCAATCAACATGATCTCCACCTTGATTCACGAAATTCCTGCGTCTCACAACCCATGGATAGTACCTGGACCTGGAGATCATCTTCGTTACAGAGATGAAATGATGTTAAGTCCCGTCGAATCTGCCTATCAGGCCATTCAATCGACAACACCTTCTACCCCCTCTCTTGGTGAGTTGTCTCTCGATCCTTTCTGTGTCATTTTTCCCACAGACAAGATGATCATGTCTGTCATGGAGGACACCCCTTGGGACGATGGACATGATCGTTCCATCCTCTTCCTGGAGCAACGTACCCTTGAGAACTATCAACGGATCTCGACCCCATCGACTGTTGTCGTCATCTCAACCATTCCCGAGTCCGCACACGATGTGTTTTCTGAAGGGAACTTAAGCAATATCTCACCCACTATTGCCCTCGGCATATCCGTCAAACCTGGGATTGTTGAAAATGTCCATATTGGAGCTTCGTGTTCTTCTGGCGAAATCGTCACCTATACATCCCTTTTCAAAGAGTTTCGTGACATCTTCGCCTGGAGCTACGAAGAAATGTTGGGTATCGACCCCGACATTGTGATACATGAGATCAAGACATACCCCGACGCTAAACCCGTCCGGCAACGCCTTCGTCTAGTTCACCCACGTAAAGTGGCTTCTATCAAGCTCGAAGTCTAGAAACTTCTCAAAGCCGACTTTATTTACCTGGTGGCTCTCACTGACTGGGTTTCCAATCTTGTCCCGATCAATAAGAAACAAGGCACAGTTCATGTATGCGTTGATTATAGGGATATCAACAAAGCTTGTCCCAAAGACAACTTTCCTACGCCCTTCATCGACCAGATTGTCAACGATTGCGCCGGAAGTGAAATCTTCTCTCTGATGGATGGTTTCTCTGGATATAATCAAATCAACATTGTTCCCGAGGATCAACATAAGACTACTTTTATTTGTCCTTGGGGCACTTTTTCCTATTGGAAACTTCCTTTTGGTCCCAAGAACGCTGGTGCAACTTTTCAACGCGCTATGTCTTATGCTTTCCATGATATCAAGCACATCTTTCAACCATATCTGGATGATTTACCCGCTCGCTCAATGCGCTGAGTCGATCATCCAACCCACCTCTGAGCCATTTTCATCCGCTGTCGGTTCTACCATATACATTTAAATCCTTATAAGTGTGTTTTCTGCATGGAATCCAGTCAACTTCTAGGTTTTATTGTTTCGCTTCAAGGGATCAGGGTGGATCCTTTAAAGGTTGAGTCAATCCTTAATCTCCCTCCTCCTTCTACACTTCGCCAGTTTCAAATTTTATAGGGGAAAGCAAAGTTTCTTCGTCGTTTTATCCCAAATGATGCCAAGATAACTCATGGATTTACGCGGCTCCTAAAAAATGGGTCTGAGTTCGTATGAGATACCATCGCCAACAATGCTTTCGAAGCCTTGAAATTGTCCCTAACACATGCTCCGCTTCTCTTTCCTTCCGATTACAGTCATGATTATTTCCTCTACCTTGCTGCCTCAGATTACACCATTGGTATGGTTCTCATCCAAGAGGATGATGTTAACGATGAACATGTTATCTACTACTTGAGTCGAAGTCTAACACCTACCGAAATCAAGTATTTACATGTCGAAAAACTAGCCTTGGCAGTCGTCCAAGCCGTCCAACATTTCTGGCACTATATCCTCTCGCACAAAACTATAGTGATTTCTAACTGCAACCCTATGCAACACATTCTCACATGTCAATTGCTAGGGGGAAAATACTCGAAATGGATTGTGATACTCCAGAATTTTGACTTGGAATTCGAACTCGCCAAGTCCAAGAAGTCCTTAGTGTTTGCTGAGTTGATATGAGACTTTCCCTATTCTGAAATGGAAAATGTAGCAGCTGATTCATTACCTGATGAATCCCTTTTCCTCATCAGTACCGATGATCTTTGGTATGGTGATATCATCATATATCTCCAAACCCAGACATTTCAACCAACTTTGTCTAGAACTGACCGACGTCGCATATGATACCAAGCCCGTCAATATATTATCCTCGGGAATACTCTTTATCGTCGAGGGATTGACTCTGTTTTTTGACGTTGCCTAATGTTCAACAAAGCTGAGAAAGCTCTGAATGACTGCCATTCTAGAGCATGTGGTGGTCATATGTTTGGGTATGCTACTGACCAAAAGATCTTACGAGCAGGGTATTTTTGGCCTTCTTTATTTAACGACTGCATAATCGTCGTTCAAAAATGCCATGCTTGCCAGACCTATAATAACAAGATACGGTCACATCCCGCTCCTCTTCACCCTGTGGTCTCCATTGGTCCCTTTGTGAAATGGGGCATTGATTTCATGACATGTCACCCTCACTCGGTCGGGGGGCATGGATACATTATTGTAGCCGTTGATTACTTTATGAAATGGGCCAAGGCGATGCTGACATTTGACAACACTGGAAAGACCGCAACATTATTCATTTTTAATCACATCATAGCTCGTTTTGGTGTTCCCCAGGCTATCGTCACTGATCAAGGTAGCCACTTTAGAAACTTCATGATGTCTGAACTTACTGAAAAGTTGGGTCTTCACCATGAAAACTCAACGCCCTATTACCCACAAGCCAACGACCAAGTTGAAGCAATTAACAAAGTTCTCATAACTATGCTCCGACGAATGATAGGGATTCACAAAACAAGTTGGCACACAATGTTGTTTTCGGCATTGAGGGCTTACCGGACATCCGTCAAGTCCGCTACTGGGTTTACACCTTTCCGGTTAGTCTATGGTTTGGAATCCATTCTCCCGATTGAATGCGAGATACCCTCTTTAAAACTAGCTGTTGAACTCCTACCAAACACTTCTGCTAAGGAAGAACGTCTATTGTATCTTATGCAATTAGACAAAACTCAATGCGATGCTACCCTAGTCATAGAAGCTCAGAAAAAACGTGTCAAGGCCCAATATGACAAACATGTCAAGCCTCACGTTTTCTCTGAAGGATATCTCGTTCTCCTCTATGAACAAGATCGAGATATGCTAGGAGCTGGAAAATTCGAAGCCATGTGGCGAGGTCCTTATATCGTTAGACGAGTGTTGGAAAAAGAGGCTTATGAGTTAGTAGATTACGATGGTATCCCTTTGAGTGAACCCAGGAATGGGTTGTACTTGAAGAAGTACTATGCATAAAATCACTTGTTCACGAGTACTTGTATTTTTATTGTATCATACTTCTTGTGTGTTACTGTAGCTTGCTTTTTTCGTTATCTGGTCTCTTCCCTTATGTGACGTTGTGTTTGATTTCCAGATGTCAGAGTCTTCGCTACCCTACATTGGCTTCGCTGATGGCGCTAGCCGTAGTACTCAGAACCTTGCTTTCGCTACATGGGAAATTTACGCCCCTACAAACAAACTTGTCTCCTTACGAGGTGTGTGTCTCGACCGTGTGACCAACAATATTGCAGAGTATAGTGTCGTTATCGAATTGTTGATTGATGTTATCTCGCTCAAAATCCATCATTTGGTTGTGCGACTCGATTCACAGCTTGTAGTACTACAATTAAGTAATTTCTATACTATTCGAAGTCCTACTTTGTTGCGAGTGTATTTGCGAATTCGCCTCTTGGAACATTATTTTGATTATATTGAATATCAACATATTCCTAGATGTCTAAATACATTAACCGATGCATTGGATAACTATGTATTAGACATACATTTGGATCATTTATAAATCAATCACATCCATTTTCACACAACACAAGATAAACTAGTAGAAGCCGTATGTATATATAACGATCAAAAGAGTTTTTACAGTTTCTCCCTGAAACTGAAACTGAGCAGGAACTCAGTTTCTCCCTGGTTACTCCCTTTGTTAACATGTCTGCAGGATTCTGGCTAGTGTGTATCTTTTCCAGCTTCAATTGTCCATCTTCCAAGGTGGATCGTATGAAGTGGTACCTCAACTATATATGCTTAGTCTTCGAATGGAAGGTTGAGTTCTTTACAAGGTGAATGGCACTCTGACTGTCACAGTACAACTGGTTGTTCTCCTGCTTCTTTCCCAATTCCTCCATAAATATTTGTAACCAAATCATTTCTTTACTAGCCTCTGTAGTAGCAACATACTCTACCTCTGTTTTTGAAAGTGCAACAACCTTTTGCAGTTTTGAAATCCAACTTACTACTGTTCCACCTATAGTAAAAACATACCCTGTGGTGCTCCTCCTACTGTCTTTATCACTTTCCATATTTGAATCAACATATCCCTGTAGAAAAGTGCCTGAACCTCCAAAACATAATGCATGTGTAGTAGTACCTCTCAAATACCTGAGAATCCACTTTACTGCCTCCCAATGTTCTTTACCTGGATTGTTCATATGCCTGCTCACAACTCTCATTGCATGTGCAATATCTGGTCTTGTGCAAACCATTGCATACATCAAGCTGCTAACTGCTGATGAATAAGGGACCCTGGACATGTATTCTATCTCCTCCTATGTCTTGGGACACATTTCCTTAGTTAATTTGAAATGGCTGGCCAAAGGTGTACTAACTGGTTTTTCATTCTGCATTCTA
>ML778505.1:447440-468027 GCA_009831015.1 Picea engelmannii | reverse complement strand
TCATTTAAATGATCTGCAACAGACCCACCTTCTAACATCTTCATATTAAATAATCTCTTCATTAGAAATACCTTATTTGACGCCGAGGGTTTTTCATACAATTTGGCCAACGCATCCATCAAACCCTTCGTTGTCTTTTCTTTGGAAATATTGAAAGCCACTGACGCTGCCAGGCTCAACCATATCATTCCTAGAGCCTTTCTATTAAGAATCTCCCATTCTTCATCCTTCATAGCTGCTGGCTTCTTTGCTACTCCACTCAATGGTAGGAATAGATCCTTCTAATATAAATAGTCTTCCATCTGCATCTTCCATAACTGGTAGTTTTGGCTATTAAATTTCTCGACCCTAAACTTTCCATCTTCCGACATTGCTCCCACTCGAACCAGGAACCCTCTTTTGCTGCGAGTTACCTTACACTCTGATACCAGTTGTTAGAAAAACAGGACCGCGGAGCAATAAAATAAAACAAATGTAGAAACAAAACACAGAAGACACACAATACAAGAGAGACACAGATTTACGTGGTTCACCCAGTGTGGGCTACGTCCACTAGAGAAATTGCCAGGTCCTTCCTTTATTATTATCCAACAAATGAAGGGATACAACCTACAACAGAACCTGCTATAACTTCCTCTTCTTTCTCTCACAGTCTACTCTCTCAGAATAAAATATTCACTATCATCCATAGCCGCAGTACATTTCCCTCATAAAAGAGGGTTTCCTTTTAGGGCAAAAAACCCTAACATAATCTCTACGGTTATATCTGTGACCTTATAATGAATGGTCCAGATTTACAATGAAATTACAATATACTTTTACAAGGCAATTTTTGCTTCGGGGGCTTCACCCTCGAACCCCCGCTGGGGTCCCGCTTGCCCCTAGACCCCCCAGTCGGGGGGATAGCCCCCCCGGACCCCGCAGAGGGGGCACCCCCCCTTTGCACTCCCCTGTGTGGAAGAGTGTACATAATTCTGGGGTGTAAATACTTCATGGGGTATAAACATGGCTGAAATCAAGGACCTCTGAATCAAGAAGATAATCAGGCTCCACAACCAACACGTGACAGTCCTGTCAAGAAGTAAATGTCCTCGATATCCAAGGACAATGTGTGGACCCCTACATGGAATACTTGTTGATCGAGATCCCACATATGCACAAGGTACTCCAATAACCTGACTTAGGCCCTCATGCCTGGGATACGAAAGTACTTCAGAAGACCACAGTTTCGCAAAGCAACAATGGTGGGTGGATGATTTTTGGCAATGGAATTATCTTCTTCGTGCTCCCTTTCACGCCATTCCAAAACCATGGTGATGGCCAAGTACCTGCATAAGAAGCACAAGAAGAAGATTAATAACTCTATTCACAATTTGGTATCTTTTCATTGAGCAAATTTTTAAAAAACTTTTACACTTTGCGGTTCTCATAGGTGCCCTTTAGGTACAGTGCAAGGTTCTCGCAGTCGCCTTTGGGCTCATTTGCGAGAATGACCCATTCTCGCAGGTCCCGTGTAGCTCACCTGCGAGAATGGCTGAGCGCCATAATAACCCCCAAAACAAACTCAAAACGATGGTTTTTGCCAATGAAAATGAAAAATTAAACCATGAAAGAGTAGAGGACAAAGAGCCTACCTCACTGCTGATGACGGTTCGTCGAATGGATGCTCGTAACTCCCGAAATCTGACGCCGAATTTCAAGGGTAAAGGAGGGGTTTTTTGGCTCAAATAGTGGTAAAGTTAAAATGATATGGTAAAAATAGTTTTTACTTCTTTATATATTTACTTTTACCATGTTATTAAATTTTTATAATTATTTATTTATTAAAACCTAATCCCTAATACCATTTTGAGTGCAACTTTTGCAGGCGTAATGACTTCGATGTTCATACACAGGGATGCAGACATATTTTTTCTTCTTCATTGTATGTTTTGATTGTTTTTATGGTTTTTGTATAAAACCTTGAGCTTGGTCTTTGTCCATTTTCACGCTCGAAAATACATGAGAACACGATTGAGCACACTTTTATCACTTTTTCGGGCTCAACAAGGTTATATGAAAAAGGAACCCCCCTGGAGTCCTCTTTAATCTCTTTTCAGACTGTCTAAACATGAAAAGATAGCCAAGCGACATTGCTATTTTCGCGCTCGATAAAGTATTTGAAGAAAGCGTCTGTTGGGCGATAATTTATCTCTTTTTTGGTCTCATCAGACTATTTTACGAAAAAGGAACTGAGAGAGTTCTCTTTTACGTGTTTTTCCAGACTCTATAATCATGAAAAACTTTTGAGTTTTCTATCTTTGGACTCGTTAAACAAACATCGACAGACTCGTCATGGGACCGAACCACTCCTTCCTAGGGTTCGTTAAACATACTTTGAAGGACTTATCCGAAGAATAAGCTTATATCAACAAGCATATGTTATCCTCCTCAAGCTTGCGTAAAAATAAAGAGGTACTTTCCAGAAATGGTGGGGGAAAATTTGGGAAAGGGATTTGTTCTCATCTTCATATTGATTGGCAGTAAGTGTCGCTCTTGAACATGACACCCCCTATTCATTATTTGAAGCCGGTTTGGGAAATCCATTTGTCTCTCCTTCGATTTGCTACAAGGTCATACCCTGTGTCGTCTCTGAGTCAATGCTACCAAATCATTGGTCGTGTCGCTCATATGTTCAAGAGAAGTTCATCTGAAACCTCTATTGAGTCGGCCATCTGTAGTTGACCATTCTCTCTGTGTCGGCCTTCCCAGTGTCCAGTTCAACTTACATCATACTCTGTTTCACCTTCAAAATCTGTTACTCATTTCGTGTCATTGATGGGGGATACATCAAGGCCCTCTTGTGATGAGTTTTGTTCCATCGACTTCAACGCATTATCCGAAAACAAGACTTAGAAATTCTTTGGTACCTTGGAACCTGCATGCCTCAATGATAGATTTCCTTGCTTTTGACAGTGGGTTTACATCATTGACCCCTGATCGAAAGATTCTGTTAGATGTTCGACCTCAAATCATTCATTCACACTCGATGGATTGTACTAGAGTACCTTGGGAGTCATTGACATTAATGGTGATTTCCCTCGCACTTGTTAATAGTTTCATCAATGACCGGTAATCAAGTGGTTTCTGTCATGTTCGACTTCAACACATGTAATCACATAGTTAGATTCGTACTTTTGGGAGATGAGATTGAAGACCCTGGATATCATCTCTTTGTCCAGGTTGCAATGGAGTATGTATAATTCACAAGACATAGATCCACTTTATATGTCTCGTGGCTATGTCATCTCAATTTGAATTTTCTCGCATAGATCCACAGTGTATTCCTGGTGGCTATGCTATATTTTGACGACATGGATCCATAGTGTATGGTTGGTGGCCATGACATATGTCTATAATGTCATCCATATGTGATCTGAGTATGGGAATGCCTACCCCAGAATTAATATATATGATATTTTGCAGATGCTTGGTTGTTCATAGGTTTCCGATTAAGTGTGCTCCTGGTTTCTGATACACACATGCAGTTTACAAAGTCTTTCGACTGTCACTGATTCCGGCCTCATACTTTGGGGGGCATTCTGTTACCCATGATTTTGTTCAATATTGATGGTGTATTGATGATGGTTTACTCAGGCTCCTCATAAGAACTTTCTCCTGAGAAAAGTGACATTCATCTCTTCCCAGAAAACTTACTTTTGAAGAGAGTTCGCAGGTTGCTAATATCCTAGGGTGCGAGAATGACCCATTCTCACAGGCTGCCTTTAGCTAGGGTGTAAACTTCTCACACTGTGCTATATAGCTAGGGTGCGAACTTTCTCTCAAGCTTGGAAAAAGATGAAGTCTAGATGGTTCTAGAAGGGAATCTTCTAGAAGAATGGGTTGGCATTCGAATGGTTATCCTTTTACTAGTTTCCCTGATATTGTGGGATCATTCTTATCCAAGTAACCATCTAATTCTCTCCTATATATTGATGGAATTCTCATGGAAAAGGTTAAGCAATATTCATTGGAGAATTGGTGAAAGAATTGTGTGAAGGACCTAGCTTGAACAGGAGCTTGGAGACTCTAGCAAGTCTATCAAGAGGAATTGGATCTTCTTCATACAAGGATCGAGCAAGTGTGTGTGTTGGAGCCAAGAGCCACCGAAAGGAAGTTTGTGACATCAAGGCAATCAGGTTGTATCTTCTACTTTCGATTAATATGATACAGTGGCATGTCCTTTTCCCATAAAGTCATTCTCACTTTATTGTGTAATTCCTTGATCATACACATAAGTTGATAGTTGAATATATTTTGCCATCTTCACTTTGGTTGGTTTGTGTTGTCTTGGTCTTGACCTCACGAGAGCACCGGAGTGAAGCGGGAGCAACAAAGACCTTAGGAAGTGATACAAAGGTATGTTACTTGTTCCTCCCTACTAGCTAATTCAATGGTCATAACTTAGGGAAAGAGCATGTCCTGTCCTGTTTTGTTCTAGATCTAGGTGGATCTAGGGAGATCTGTTAGTGTTCACACCTACCGATTAGTCCGATAAAACTTGTGGACTCATAGCCCTGGCTCGGGGGTGACACTACTATTGACATTTGGAGCAGTGGTGTCTACGGTTGGGTGGAACATCCTTGGTCTCCAACCAATTGGTGTCGCCTTTTTATAAAGATAAGTTCTCTCTGTTGTGATATTATTATCTGTGTATGAATGTATTCCACTGTGTATTTTAATTATAGTTTAACTAAATCTTATATTATGCATGCTTGTTGAATATTGTTGTGCATGTCGTTAAATCTTGTATATTATGCGTTCTTATTAATTAAAGAAGGTATCAGTAAGAGTACGAAGTCCAAGGGTGGGCTTGAAGGTAGCATGCCTCAGCCTGTGTGTAATGATTTTGACTAAATATTGAGCATTTTGCTTTTCCTTAGTTTATCAGTATGGTAATTCTATCAAACAATTGGATTACATTCCCAAAATTTTACCCTTCCCAATTTACGATTCTGTTATAGACTAACAACTGTGTGTATGTGATGACAACAATTATTTACCACTTAATTCCCACACTGTAATCTTTGGCACAACTAATATAAATGGAAATATTCTGTTGTGTATGTGTTTACTGTAGTCTTTTAATAGGTAATGTATAAACACATATATACTTTGCTAAGAAGAGAATGAGTATTAAAAATATGACCACAGATATACCAATATATTTCTTCAGAAAACAAACAATGGATATTTTTATTAAATGCTAACCTCTTACAGTAGCTCCCATATCTGATATATCAATGGAAATGTGAGTGAAGTAAGGTATTTAGACATTGGAAGGAACTTCCCTATGTAGCCAACAAGTATATATCAACTCCTACAGGCCCCCACATCCACCAATCAATGATATTCAACCCCCTTCTCTGCTTAGCTTAGTCTAGAAATTAGGGATTCGACCCAACAACCTTTTTCATAGTTCGTGGCCTCTAAGGATCAACAATTCACCTTCTAAATAATGATAACACATCCAGGAATGAAGTGCCTCTTCTAACTCGTTTTATCCTTGAGGAAAGGTGCCTCCACATCTAAATAAATCATTCAGAATAATGGATAGACTCAACCCAGTGTATAGACTCATCTTCCTCAACAAGAAATGTGTCCAAGATGGTTGTTCCATTCTTTCTTTATCAGGAACTTGCCCAAACTTCAAGGAAACGACCCCTCATTAACTATAACTTTGCCCAGGTAGGGAAACTAATCCTTCCCTTAACCAACTCGACCACCATGAAGGAATATGCAGCCACTAGTGAAGGAAGTCGACCCACAGTGAATAGCTCAGTGAATGAACCACCAATCTTAGCCACCGCGTAGAAATATATGCCACCGTTGAAGTACAATGAAGAAACTAGTGTGATATCCTCCCTGGATGACTAGCTAGGGTGGATATGTTGCACCACCGAAACCAATATCTGAAATTATCTCTTAGGGTTTTCGTCCCAAGAGTTTTACAGCCACAATGAGCTCTCTCAATGAGAAATTAGCAAATACCAATGCAAGAATGCAAAAGGGCACCCTCCTTTTTCCCTTTTATTGTTCATTGACTCTTTTGCAACCTTTTTAACCTTTTAATCAATTTAAGTGACATTTCATATTCTTCCCAAGTCACTTTAGTCACTTTTCCCTATTTCCCCTCTTTTAATTATCTAATGTCATTTGTTAGGCACTTTTCCCTTTAGGACATTAAATAATTAATCAATTCCATTCTTAAGGACTATAGCCTATGAGAATCACTTAGGCTACTACGTCCAAGTCCCATGATCACTCGAAAGGGGACATGACATTGTGGGGGATGAGGATGTTACATATTAGTATCAAAGCTTCTGGTTGAAACACTGGGCTGGTATGGGCCGGGTCTATTGGTAAGAGTCTCGGGGTCAAGATCAAACTATGACCGTGAAGTTGAAAAGATTAGGAGGAATGGCATTGCAAAATCTACGTAGGAGATAGAACGTCAGAGATCCGTTGTAAGGGGTTCAAAGGATCGTGATCATCCCCTTCAAATTCGGGAGCGATCGCCATTGTAGGATCAGGAGAGATCTAGGATCATTGGATTAGAGGACGGGTGAGCAAGGGTCATCCGATGAAAACGAAGCAAGGGTTAAGGTCACAACCGTTGGATCCCATGGGAGAGAGAGATCAACGAACATAAGGAATTGTAGGGAACCAAGTTGCATGGGAGTTAATTCCTCAAGGTGGTCCTGCAATCCAAACCATGGTTTCATTGAGGGGGTTACGTGTCAACGTCATAAGAATTACGGGGCGAAAAACGAGTTACTCCAAACCACCGATGCATTCCCTCGCAAATGGAAAGGCAGTAAGTGATGTGACATGTTGATGCTAGAACATAGAAACTTCGTATAGCCGAAGTAGCCAGGAACTGTTGATCTATAGGAGGACACGCGTCAATCGATCATGTGCTCCAGATAAAATGCTCCGGGAAAAAGTGAGCGAGGAGGAGGTTTGAAGTTTGAGACTTTTGAAACCCGAAGACCTGAAAGGATCTCAACCATTGATCTGTCGAGAACTATGCATCACCAGATCCAGGGCTTCAGATAAAATCCAGTGGGGCTAGATAAGTTTTGAAGTTTGGAGTCTCGAAGAAATCGTAGTCATCGATCCACGGGAGATATGCATCAGTAGATCGGGAACTTCAGATAAAAACATTTCAAAAAAAGGTTGAGGTTTGAGATTTCCGAAGTCTGGAGTGTCGAAGTAAAACATAGCCGTCAGATTAAGGAAGACACGTGGTGTAGATACATGGACTCTGGGTGAAGACCCGAAGTGAATCTTAGTCGTCCGATCCAGGAGGACAAATGGCGACAGATTGGCCAGTTTAGGAATTCAAAGTTCGGGAGGATTGGAAGTGTGCTAGTATGAAAACTCTCGAAGTCCCGAAGCCCGAAGAGCTAAAGTGATTGGGCACGATGACATCTCCTAGAGGTGATGTGGACCCTAGAAGTCCCGAAGTGAAGTGGCTTGAAGACGTCACCTAGGATGACGTGGACACATGGGATGTGTGCCACACGTCAGTAAGTTTTGAGCATTTGGAGTATTGAAAAGTTAGTTAGAACGTGACACATGGAACCCGCCTGATTGGGCCACTTGTCCACTTCCAATATTTCTCCACGTGGCGACAAATCATCCAGTCCGGGCAATTCAGAGGGGAAAGATGTGACAGGTTGCATTGGGTTGAAAATTACCGAAGGCCCAAGGCTGGAGTACTTATCAATCATTGATTCTAAAAGACACACGTCGAAGGATCGTTGACTTCAGGTGAAAGTACTCCGGGAGAAAGTGCAGGAGGGAAGTTTGAAACTTCCGAAGCCCGAAGAGCCAAAGTCAGTAAATCATGAACTCTGGGTAAAAGTGTACTAGGAGGAGACAAGTGAGGAAAGTTGAGACTCCTGAAGCACAGAGTCTTGAAGAGGATCTCGATCGTTGATCGTGAAAGAGGATGAGGACCATTGATCTGGTCCTGGTTGAAAGTTATTAAGTCCCAAAGCTCTGAACAAGTGCTTTTTCAGCTAAGCACAAGGTCATGGCCATGGTCATATGCATTTTGAGAGCTGAGGGAAGGAGGGCTAAGGTTTGAGTTGGTTGTCTTCGATATAGAAAAGTGCTAAGGAAGGATTTAGCCATGGTTTCTAGTCATGGTCACCTGGGAAGTGGTTTGAAGGAAGCGCCTGTGTAGGATGAAATTTTGTGTCAGCCAAGGATAACAAGACACTGCTATTTTTGGAGAATGGGGATATGATCTCCATGAAGAAAAAAAAATAGATACTTGTTGCATGGTTTGGAAATTTTGTTTATCATATGCATAATTCTAACAAAATGGTCGATTGCACATTTTGCAGAATTAAGGGGTTTAAACACATCAAATCACGATGCGTATTGAGGAAATGGAAGAAGGTGAGGGAACCTCTAGTCATGATAAGGAGGCCGAGGGCCAAAATACTAGAGTTTGTAATGCAGAGACAGAGTCCAACGGACACAAGGGAAAAGGAGAGAAGGAAACATTAATATAAACGATAAGAATCCTGAAGATGGAAGTGTAGAGCTACAAAGAAGACAATGAGAGACTGATGAGAGAGAAAAGTCAGATAAATGTCTGAGTGTTGCAGAGCTTAAATAAGTTGCAGAGGCGAACGAGGAAGGGATAAAACTAAAGGCAAAAGGAAGGAGGCAAGTGTCATGAAAGAAGAGATACTCATGGAAGAGCTGGTTATTCTAGAAGTGTTAGCAAAGCTCATGGACATCACCCACCTCCTTGCTCAAAAAGAAAGTTTGATGCATCATAGGATCCCGTAAGAAGTCCAAAGGTGTCCCCTGTTAGACAACAAAGAAGGAAACAAGAGGTAGATAGTTTGCAAAGAGAGTTGAGGAAGATCAAGCCACCTTCCTTCGATGGTGAAAGAGAAAGGGAAGATGATGTCGAAGCATGGTTTCTTGGGCTCCAGAGATACTTTTAGTTGCATAAGTATTCATCAAAATTGGAAGCCAAGATTTCCACCAACCATTTACATGGGAATTGTTCGATGTGGTGGGACCAACTGAAGTAAGTGGAACATGTTAATGAAAGTAGGATCACTTGTAAATAGTGCAAGAAGTACTTCCAGAAGGAGTACCTCTCAGAGCATTTCTATGACAAGAAAATGTAGGAGTTCTTTGAAGTCAGGTTGGGAAGCATGACTATGGCAGAGTATGAGAAGAATTTCTTGGGATTGTTAAAATATGTCAAGTTCATTGGTGATGATAAAGTGAAAATACAAAGATTTCTAAGTGGATTTTCAGCCTTTTATAAGGAAAAGATCAAGTATGTTGAACCTAGGACCTTGACTGAGGACATTAGGAAGGATAAATACCTATATGAGTAAGGATAGGGAAGAGAATACCTGTAGAAATCTTGGAAGGACAAGAAGAATGAGAATTCTGATCAGAGGAGGAAAGGATTCAAACCTCACTTCAATAGGAATGAGCCTAATAGAAATCAACAAGATCAATATGCTAAGGGAGATTCCAAGAAAGAAGATTCCTTGGGGAAAAGGGGAAGACCACCAATCCAATGTTGGAGATGCAAAGAAGATCACCTATATAAGGATTGCCCACATAGAAAATACAGAGTGAAGACTATGCACAATGTCCAAGAGGCTACAATAGTTGAAGATATGAAAAAAATCTATGCATCTTTAAATGATCGACAAGCAAAGTACCAGTCCAATATGATCGAGGTGGAAGGTAAGATCATAAATCAATTGCTATTTTGATTCATTCAGGAGAAATTCATTGCTACATTGATCCTAAGATAGTGTATAGATTACATTTGGAGAAAAGTAAACATGGAAATGCAGGTTTGGTTTAGTTAGCCACTGGAACCAAAAGGATAATCCATGATATGGTCAGAAGTTGTTCCATAAGTCTTAATGGTGTGAATACTAGTACTGATCTAAATATCATACCATTGGGGTCTTATGATGTTTTTATTGGGATGGATTGGTTGGAAAAGCATCATGTTGTCCTAGATTGTCATAACAAGACATTTACATGTCTTGATGGAGATGGAAAACAGAGCACTGTGAAAGGAGTTCCAAGACCCATCTCTATAAGGGAGATTTCGGCCTTACAAATGAAAATATGTTTTAGAAAAGGATGTCAACTGTATGCAGCTCATGTGGAAGAGCCATATAATACAAAGGGGCCAAGCCTTGAAGATTTCCCAGTGCTACAGGAATTTGAAGATGCATTCCAAGAAATACCTAGATTGCCACCAAGAAGGGAGATAGATTTCTCAATTGATTTAGTGCCAGGAGCTGCCCTGGTGTCAAAAACACCTTACAGAATGAGCACACCAGAGTTACAAGAATTACAAATGTAGTTGAAGGAATTGTTGAAGAAAGGGTACATACGTCCAAGTGTCTCACCTTGGGGAGCACCAATACTTTTTGTCGAAAAGAAGGATGGAACCTTGAGGCTGTGTATTGACTTTCGATAGCTGAACAAGTACACTATAAAGAACAAGTATCCTCTACCCTGAATTGATGACCTCTTTGATTAGCTAAGAGGAGAAAATTGACATGAGGGCAGGATACCATCAGGTAAGAATCAAGGAAGAAGACATTCATAAGACAACCTTTAGGACCAGGTATGGGCATTATGAATTTTTAGTGGTGCCATTTGGACTGACCAATGCACCAACTATCTTCATGTGCTTAATGAATGGCATATTCAAAAATTATTTGGATAAGTTTGTCATAGTATTCCCGGATGACATACTGATCTATTCTAAGTCTGAAGAGGAGCATGAACATCACTTAAGACTCGTATTGCAAGTACTGAGAGAACATCAATTGTATGCCAAGTTGAGTAAGTATTCTTTTTATCAAAAGCAGATCCATTACTTGAGACACATTATTTCAAAGCAGGGCATAGCAGTAGATCTAGAGAATATTGAATCCATTAGAGAATGTCCAACACCTAGAAATGTGTCAGACATCAAATATTTTATGGGATTAGCTCGCTACTACAAAAGGTTCATAGTAGGGTTCTCTAAGATTGCTCATCCCATCACTTCTTTGCAAAAGAAGGGAACTAAATTTGAATGGACACTCAAGTGTGAAAATAATTTTAATCTTTTGAAGGAATTACTTACTAGTGCACATGTGTTAAATATTTCTGACCCAAATGAAAGTTTGGTGGTATGTACAGATGCTTGTAAGGAGGGACTTGGGGGAGTCCTCATGCAAAATGGACATGTCATTGGGTATGAGTTTAGAAATCTTAAGGAGAATGAGAGGAACTATGCCATGCATGACTTGGAACTTGCTGCCATTATTCACACCCTGAGGATGTGGAGGCATTATATCATGGGGAAGAAATTTGAATTAAGGATAGATCACATTGGCCTGAAGTATCTTTTTGAAAAACCAACCTTGAATGCCATGCAAACAATATGGCTGGAATGTTTAAGGGAGTATGACTTCGATATCAAGCATATCAAGGGGAAGGAGAATAAAGTTGTCGATTCACTTAGTAGGAGAGTGCATCTCATGCATGCTACTGATGTCAATATGCAACGGTTAGACTTAAAGAGAATAATTTTAGATGGTCTTGTTACAGACCAACATTACCTACAAGTAAAGGAAAACTTACAGCAGGGAGATGTACAACAAAAAATAAAGGAGTATGAGATAAAGGAAGACATATTACTTATGCATAAAAGTAGAATCTATGTTTCTAGTTCTGAAGAACTGAGGAATGTGGTACTGAAGGAAATGCATGATGTTCCTTATGCTGGACATCCCGGTTACCAGAAAACAATTACAGCAGTAAGAAGCCAGTTTTTTTGGTTGGGAATGAAGAAGGATGTTGTTGATTACATCGCTCGATGTATGGAATGTCAGAAGGTGAAGGATGAGCATAGGAACCCAACGGGTTTGCTGTAGCCATTGCCAATTCCAAAGAAGAAATGGGAAGTGATCACCATGGATTTCATCACAGGATTACCCAGAGAGAATAAGCAACATGATTCAATCATGGTGGTGATTGACAAATTAACAAAGGCTTCTCATTTTGTGCCCGTGAAGACAACGCATACAACGACTAATATTGCAGAAATTTTCATGAAGGAAATTGCTAGGTTGCATGGGATACCTAGGACAATTGTCTCGAGTAGAGATACACAATTTACCTCCAATTTCTGGAGGGGATTGTTTAAAGTATTTGTCACAAATCTAAACTTTAGCACTGCATATCATCCCCCAAAAGATGGGCAAACAGAGAGAGTCAATCAAATAATTGAAGACATGCTGAGAATGTATGTGATGTATAAGCCATCTAAGTGGAAAGATTACTTACAAATGGTTGAGTTTGCATATAATTATGGGTATCAAGCTTCATTGAGAATGAGCCCATTTGAAGCCTTGTATGGTAGGAAATGAAATACTCCGGTAAGCTAGGACAAACCAACAGATAGAGTGGTACTTGGGCCATAGTTTCTCAAGGACATGGAAGACCAGGTGGTCAAGATCAAGCAGAATTTAAAGGCAGCTCGGGATAGACAGAAAATTTATGTAGACAAGAACATGAAAGCTAGAGAATTTAAAGTAGGGGAGCATGTACTTTTGAAAGTGAATCCCAAGAAAAGATCTTTGAAATTGGGTAGTTTTACAAATCTAGCAGCCATATTCTGTGGTCCATTTGAAATATTTGGACAGAATAGGGCCAGTTGCATACATGCTTGCATTACCTGCTTCCATGAATGTGCATAATGTATTTCATGTCTCTTTACTAAAGAAATATGTACATGATCCTAACCATGTTATTGATTGGCATCTAATTTAGGTAGAGACAGAGGGAGATTTCCAGGTTCAACCAGTGTGGGTATTGGACAGAAAAGTCAAAATGCTCCAGAATCGAGTTATAGAGATGGTAAAAGTTTAGTGGACCTGCTACGGTCTCGAAGATACTACCTAGGAGCATAACGATGCCATGTTGGCAAAGTACCCACAAATTTTTGAATAAATTTGAAATTTTGATATCTATTTTGTATATGCACTGAGGACAGTGCCAAAATAAGGGGGAGGGGATGTAACACCCCAGGTTTCGAACCGTCATTTTAAATAATGTATTGTTACAATGCTGAGAGGATGAGTGCCCAAACAATTATTAAAGGGCCATTATGCCCAAGAAATGTAATGTTTTGATCATTATTAATAATAAACACATCGTTGGTTGCTAGATGGACAAGGACTAGAGTTATAGGGGGCTATGATTCCACAAGAGAGGGGGCTTGAGGGGATAAATGTTTATTCCTACGTTAATTACCCTTTTTGCCTAAGGGAGTGGATCAGTTACGTAATCTTCTTGGGGAAGGCCAGAAGGTTCTTGATTTCCCACAAAAATACTTAAACCCATCCCTGGTCTGATTGTGGGGCTGGTCATTGGTCCCTGGTTGTTGGTCGTTGGATCTCCTGCTCTGTCTCCTCTACGTTATCCCATTCTTTCCCTCACGCCCT
The DNA here is from genome assembly GCA_009831015.1 of Picea engelmannii. Taxonomy (NCBI): domain Eukaryota; kingdom Viridiplantae; phylum Streptophyta; class Pinopsida; order Pinales; family Pinaceae; genus Picea; species Picea engelmannii. The sequence goes on along the minus strand of ML778505.1, from coordinate 454,474 downwards.
TCCATGCACTCACTTACCCATCCATTGATCCATCCTCACCTGCGTCTTGGCCTGGTAAAGGGAAAGGAACTTCTGAAAATTAGCCACGCGATAGTTGGCTGTAATGGTCACTGGTGCAATCCAGCCATGACTCGGGGCCTACATGTCTGAGATGCATTGTTCGGTGCCTTGTTTTTCTCACAATTGTGAGTCCTGAGAGTTCCAACATTAATATTATGGACCAGATGTGTTGGAGCCCTAGAAAATAAGGAGAAGGGCTTGAGGGATTGTGTGACAGAGAAGGGTAGAGGTCCATTCTCTTGGGAAGTATAGGCTGGGTAGAAGAGAGCTGGGTACTTGGATTGTTGTGGGTGTTGGGAAACCTATGAGAGCTTGAGATTTGATTGGTTTGGGAACCCAAGTACACTCTGGAACCATCCTTGTGGACTCATAGCCCTAACTCAAGGGTGACACTACTGTTGAGATTTTGAGCAGTGGTGTCTATAGTTGGGTGGAATGTCCTTGTTCTGCAGCCAGTTGATGTCGCCTTTTTATAAAGATAAGTGTTCTCTATTGTGATATTATTATCTGTGTATGATTGTATTCTATTGTGTATTTTAATTATCGTTTAACTAAATATCAGGTTATGCATGATTGTTGAATATTACTATGCATGTCGTTAAATCTTGTATCTTATGCGTGCTTATTAATTAAAGAAGGTATCGATAAGAGTACAAAGTCCAAGGGTGGGCTTGAAGGTATCATGCCCCAACCTATGGGTGGTTGGGGATGTTATAGTGTTCTCCGCATTATCTCTATGTATTTCCTTGTTATATATCGGTTATATTTTTTTCTTCATGTTATTCTCAAAATAATCTAGATCAGTGGTATCCGAGCAGGTTTCCCCTTGTCGTTTCTCAGAGAAGGTCCCCAACGAGGTCAGGGTATAGAGAGTTGGGTCTCAAGCTATTTTTTCTTGAGGAAAACTGCTCTTGCCAGCCCAAACGACCTCCCATGGTGGAAGAAAAGAGTGATGAAAAAGCAGGAGATCCTTTCAAGACATTGCTCAAGGAAGCCCTCGTGTGACAAAGGAACGAGATGATGGACAACTTTGCTCAGATCCTTCAAATACTACTTTGAGGAATCTTCGACAAGAAGCCATTTTTCAAGTGCGACACCCTTCAAGGTACAAGTCAATTTTCATATCCCCTTATTTGAAGGACAGATAGATGCAGATGCTCTAGAAAAATGGTTGAATCTGCTAGAAGGTTATTACTCTATCCAAAAAATTTCCTATAGTGAAAAAATCACCTTCACGCTCCTTAAAGTCCTTCCCCATGTCAGAGCTTGGTGGGAAGGTTACTGGGAGAGGTACATCGCAGATGAAGCTATGTTATTTGGGAGAGAACACACTTGGGTGACCTTTGTAGATGCCCTAAAGGAGGAGTTCTACTCTTTCGAAAACTATGATGACCAATACATGAGATGGACAACTCTGCGTTAGAAAAGAGACTAGACGGTCCCGGAGTACACCAACATCTTCCATTACTTGTGCTCAAAGCTGGGTATCAAAGACTCTGAGCGACACTTGGTTTTGAAGTACCATAGTGGTATACAAAGGTACATCCAAACAAAGCTGGATTTCTTGGACATCTCCTCTCTAGGAGCTACTTATCGATATGCAGTCAAAATTGAGTAGAAATTCAAGCAACAGAACAAGTGGGAGAAGCATGGAAAAGGAAAATCTAACTCACATAATGAAGGGAAGAGCAAGGAAGGCCAACCTCAAGAGAGCCATTCCCATATGTAGGCAAAGAAGGGTAGCGAGAAGTCTAAGAAAGACACTAGAAAGTGGTGTAATTTCCACAACATCTCTTGGCACAACACTGATGATTGTCGCTCAATACAGTCATTGGTGGCCGAGCTCAAAGAAAAAAAGCCAAACCCTGACTTGGACCCTGATTCAAAAAATAATAAAAGAAGATAAATCATTGATGCAAAACCCACTACTACTATCATAACTATAACAATCCAACCAAAAGAGGATCCCGAGGAGGGGGAGCACCTCTTCCATTCACAGATGTGGGTGAAGGGGACCCCACTGCATTTTATTGTTGATAGTGGAAGCCTAAATAACATCATCTCAGCATAGGTTGTCAAGCAATTGGATTTTCCAACAACACCACACCCGCAACCATACAACATTGGGTGGCTTCACCAGGGTCAAGATCTTCATGTCAGCCAATAGTTTCACCTGTCCTACGACATCAATACCTTCAAGGATGAGGTATTATGTGATGTTACCCCATTGGAAGTCTGTGTGTTCTATTAGGCCAGCCATATATGTGGAGGCGTCATGTTTTTTATGAGTCTCGACCTCGTAGCATCATTGTTACTCTGGGGGGTCAACTATACAGGATACCAGAGGTAGTCCAACTATTGTCCCACCAAAACAATTCCACAAAGTAATCGCTCATACTGCAAAGTTTAGCCTCTTCAAAATCTGATCAGAAGGTGAATAGAAGGACATTTCAACCACTGCATCCTCAACCCAAGAAATTTCTATCCAGCAGAAGAAGATTGACAAGATTGTAGAAGAGTACCAAGATGTTGCTGTTGCACCTATGGGGGTGCCTCCACACTGCCCAGTCAAGCAAGGTTATAATAGAACCATTCATACTCTTCATGTTTCATCTTCACTGACAGAGTCCTCCCACACTCAGGTAGATCATGCAACTATATTGGTAGAACAAATCCAACCCCTCCAACAACAAATTCATGAAAACCTTCAACAAGATAAGCATGATAGCTTCTTCAACAAGGCAAGCAGCACATCAAGATTCAGATTTAGCAGAAGTGTCTGTTGGAAGATTGGTTGTTGTTATTGATGTCAACCATAGTCATGGGTTTTGGACCGCAAGATTGATAAAGGTATTTGGACATGAAGGACAATGCACATGCATATACAACACCCATGAATGGATAGTATACATCATGTTGTTTCCGGTCATATGTGGCACATCACGTGGATCCTCATGGTTGAGGAGAAATGAATTTTTGAAGATGACAAAGTGAATTGTACATGTAGGCCCTGAAGATAATTACATAAAATAATTACAAAATAAGAAAGTGTCAAGTCGGCCCTAATGTTAAAAGGAAGTGACATAAATGGTATAAATAAACATCATTATACATTCATTTGATACAAGTCGAATTTCAGAGGGAAGAAGAAGTAAAATAAGGCCGAATTTCAAGGGAGGATGAAGTCTTTTGGTGATGTGTTCTAAGGTATGTTATTTTCAGGTCATCTTACCATTTTTGATATAATTTTTTTTTCTAGAACGATTCAGATGGTGAAATCGCTATGGTATTGAGGAGACATATCAAGGTACCTCTGGTAAAAATTTCAGCGCTTGATTCACTATAATTATGGAGATACACTCTGTGGAAGATAGGGTTTGTGACCAATTTTGAAGCTAGTCAATAAACAGGTGTTTCGGGTAAAACAATCATAACTTCTTCATACAGAATCCAAATGAAGTGGGGCCACTTCCATTGGAAAGAGTACAGACTGTAGTTTCTTGTGTGTGATTTTCAGAATCAGATGTTAAATATTGAGCGTGGGGCATGTTATACAAGTTGGGTCTTTTGAACAGACCAGAATTGAATAAACTCTACCATTCTTTCTATAACCTTTTTTTGGGGAGGATTCAAGGAGTGAAAATTGGAGGAGTTTCAGAGAATACATTGAGTAAAATTATCTATAGGATCAGAGTACTCCAAGAATTGAAGAATTGCAGAAATTGAAGAAGTCTCAAGAAGCATTATCAAGTTCTATGTGATGATTGGTTGATGATGATGATTTAATGTAAAGTTTTATTATCTCTCATATATTCTTGGGTGGAAGGAAGGAGCAAGGATGGAGAGTTCAACTCTCTCTTGATATTGGAGGATTGTATCTTCCGCTTGGAGGTTTATCCCTCCCTCTACATTTGGAAGTTGTAGCTACCTTTGGAAGTCATTACTTCCCTTGAATAATAAACTATTGATTATTTCTCATATATTGTGCATGGTGTATGTTAGGACCACACAATGTACCTTTTTGCCCATACTTTTTGCCACTATTACACTCTTGATCACCCACATTTAAACTCATATTATCACTTTATCTTATCATTCCAAAGGTATGCAACGTCCCTTCTCATTACCATATGTTTAATCTGTTTTGCATAATATTTTACATCACTCTCGTACTTAACCATTGATTAGAAATGTATAAGTGCTGAAATAGTTCAAACTGTAGAGTAGCATTTGAAGCCTGTTGTTGAAACGACAATTCACAGAAGCTGTTACACAGTCCATGGTCGACGATGCTGAAACACAGAAACTGTTACACAGTCCATGGTCGATGATGCTGAAACACAAAAGCTGTTACACAGTTCATGGTCGACGATGCTGAAACAAAAAAGTTGTACATAATTCATGGTCGACGATGCTGAAACACAAAAGCTGTACACAATTCATGGTCACGATGTTGAAACACAGAGGAAGCCATTACACAGCCTAGGACCGATGATGTTGAAACACAAAGAAAGTCGTTACATAGTCCGCGGTCAACAGCAACTCACACAGATTACCAACCATCGCTGCTACATGAGAAATGCTGAAACAATCAAGAGCGCAAATCCCGTGGCTGAAACAACCCGCGATTTGTGGTGCCGAAACATCATGCAGCAACAACAAGAAACTGTCACTCCAGCCGTAACAGAAACACCTCATTCAACACTCGTAATAGCATTCTGTTGTGGGATACTAGGATGTCCTATTCCGATTTAGAAAAGTTGATCTAACTAAGAATAGGACTCAGATATACATCTATAATTTTTTATCAATTGTATCGAAGGGGTTCCCTCTTTAAATAAGAGGAAATCATCATTCGAAGGGATTCCCAGTTTATGTATTAAGAAAGCTTCAGAAAGAGGGACGTACTTCATTTTCTAGATTGTAATATGATCCATTGATAGATGAATAAAAGACTGTTTTGAACATCCTTCTCTAGCCTTTTCGTCTCAGGGGAATCTTGTGAGAAGGGAGGGCCCACCTTCTTCACAAGATTCACCCACTAGTTTTATAGTGTGTTAGTGTGGTTCCTGTTTGTGCCTTGATTAGTTTCTGTTTTGATGAAACACTACTTTTTATGAATTCTGCTTTGCTGAAACATTACTGAACTCTGTCTTGTTAGGAACTTTGCTTTAGTGAATGTTACATTGTTTTCACGAAGTTCATAATCATTAGAAATCTTGTGTGATGGATGTAAAGTGTGCTAATCAGAGACTGGGTTAAAGGTTCCTGCTTAAAGGAAGGAATTAGAGGGTCATGTTCTATGTTAGAAGTAGTCAGCTTTCAGTTATTTTCACAAGTGTGCTAATCAAAGACTGGGTTAAAGGTTCTTGCTTAAAGGAAGGAATTAGAGGGTCCTGTTCTCTATTAGAAGTAGTCAACTTTCAGTTATTTTCACAAGTGTGCTAATCAGAGACTGGGTTAAAGGTTACTGCTTAAAGGAAGGAATTAGAGGGTCCTATTCTCTGTTAGAAGTAGTCATCTTTCAGTTATTTTCACAAGTGTGCTAATCAAAGACTGGGTTAAAGGTTCCTGCTTAAAGGAAGGAATTAGAAGGTCCTATTCTCTGTTAGAAGTAGTCAGCTTTCAGTTATTTTCACAAGTGTGCTAATCAGAGACTGGGTTAAAGGTTCCTGCTTAAAGGAATGAATTAGAGGGTCTTGTTCTCTGTTAGAAGTAGTCAACTTTCAATTATTTTCACAAGTGTGCTAATCAGAGACTGGGTTAGAAAAGTTGATCTAACTAAGAATAGGACTCAGATATACATCTATAATTTTTTATCAATTGTATCGAAGGGGTTCCCTCTTTAAATAAGAGGAAATCATCATTTGAAGGGATCCCCAGTTTATGTATTAAGAAAGCTTCAGAAAGAGGGACGTACTTCATTTTCCAGATTGTAATATGATCCATTGATAGATGAATAAAAGACTGTTTTGAGCATCCTTCTCTAGCCTTTTCGTCTCAGGGGAATCTTGTGAGAAGGGAGGGCCCACCTTCTTCACAAGATTCACCCACTATTTTTATAGTGTGTTAGTGTGGTTCCTGTTTGTGCCTTGATTAGTTTCTGTTTTGATGAAACACTACTTTTTATGAATTCTGCTTTGCTGAAACACTACTGAACTCTGTCTTGTTAGGAACTTTACTTTAGTGAATGTTACATTGTTTTCACGAAGTTCATAATCATTAGCAATCTTGTGTGATGGATGTATAAGTGTGCTAATCAGAGACTGGGTTAAATGTTCATGCTTAAAGGAAGGAATTAGAGGGTCCTGTTCTCTGTTAGAAGTAGTCAGCTTTCAATTATTTTCACAAGTGTGCTAATCAAAGACTGGGTTAAAGGTTCCTGCTCAAAGGAAGGAATTAGAGGGTCCCGTTCTCTGTTAGAAGTAGTCAGCTTTCAGTTATTTTCACAAGTGTGCTAATCAGAGACTGGGTTAAAGGTTCCTGCTTAAAGGAAGGAATTAGAGGGTCCTATTCTCTGTTAGAAGTAGTCAGCTTTTAGTTATTTTCACAAGTGTGCTAATCAAAGACTGGGTTAAAGGTTTCTTCTTAAAGGAAGGAATTAGAGGGTCTTGTTCTCTGTTAGAAGTAGTCAACTTTCAGTTATTTTCACAAGTGTGCTAATCAGAGACTGGGTTAAAGGTTCCTACTTAAATGAAGGAATTAGAGGGTCTTGTTCTCTGTTAGAAGTAGTCAGCTTTTAGTTATTTTCACAAGTGTGCTAATCAAAGACTGGGTTAGAAAAGTTGATCTAACTAAGAATAGGACTCAGATATACATCTGTAATTTTTGATCAATTGTATCGAAGGGGTTCCCTCTTTAAATAAGAGGAAATCATCATTTGAAGGGATCCCCAGTTTATGTATTAAGAAAGCTTCAGAAAGAGGGACGTACTTCATTTTCCAGATTGTAATATGATCCATTGATAGATGAAT
>ML778505.1:431366-442369 GCA_009831015.1 Picea engelmannii | reverse complement strand
GATGATTGGTTGATGGTGATGATTTAATGTAAAGTTTTATTATCTCTCATATATTCTTGGGTGGAAGGAAGGGGCAAGGATGGAGAGTTCAACTCTCTCTTGATATTGGAGGATTGTATCTTCCTCTTGGAGGTTTATCCCTCGCTCTACATTTGGAAGCTATAGCTACCTTTGGAAATCATTACTTCCCTTGAATAATAAACTATTGATTAGTTCTCATATATTGTGCATGGTGTATTATGGTGTATTGGTGTAACTCTTATACTATTGTTCATTTCTCATTGGGTATAGTTGAATGGTTTAAGTATAAGTTGAAAAAGGTTTTAAATTGTACTTGATATTGATTCACCCCCCTCTTAGTATCAATAGTCTCTTGGTCTCCCAAGGGAACTTGACGCAATGGGGACCATTTCTTCCTAAGGGGGGAGGAATGATCCAGATGGATCTCGGTGGCCATCCACCTTTTCCACTGAATCACCATTTTGAACATGTGGTTTTGACAAACCATGATATTCACCCTTTTGACAGGGAATGGAATGTAATGTGATCTTCATTTGTTAATAACAGACATCATGTAATGATTTCCTAGTGGTCTTATGTACATTCCTACAATATAGCATTAATGCACCAGATCCCATTAGAACTTCATAGTTAAGTGTGCTCAGGCTAGAGTAGTCCTCGGATGGGTGACCTCCCAGGAAGTCCTAGTGTTTTACATGCCTATGACATTTTATAAACTTAGTCCAATTTATCCCACATGCATCATGGGAATTGTTCTCCTCTCACTCTCTCATATATAATTGAGGTGAAGGAAGCCCTTTAAGCATGCAATGGAGTGTGATGTAAAGCTTGTTGTGAACGAAGCGTAGACAACATCTATTTCTTTTCAGATATAGGCTACCCCATTCTGCTAGTTTGTGTCCTACAATGTTTTTCTCTCTTGTTCATTAATAGAAGTTGGTTTTCACTATATTTCTGTGTTCTCCGCATTATCTCTATGTATTTCCTTGTTATATATTAGTTATATTTTTGTCTTCATGTCGTTCTCAAAATAATTCGGATCATGCATGCTTTAGACTCAAATTCTAAGAAATCATTAATGTAATGCCCTGAAATATTTCTTTGTGGGAGAAACTTATAATAATATCCCAAATTTGAGAAGTTTAACAATGTTTGAAACAACGGGGGTGAAACAACCTCAACAAGATCTTGATGAAAATTAGATAAACTGAATAAAAAAACATTTTCCTTTTTACAAGAAGGGATTTTTCTCATATAGAATTGAAACATCATGGAGGATGACTGGAAGAATTTAGAGAAATAACTGCTCAGGCCCAAATATTCTTATTTAGTAAACATACATGGAAGACATGATGGAAAGAATAAAGAAGAAAGAAAGATAAGGAACAAAGTTAACCAGACCAATTCACAGAATCTTGGAAAGACAGAAATTGCTTCTTGCAAACTCTTCATCGCTATAAAAACTCTTGACTGTCAACAACCACTTCCAATTCCCTCCTTTTGAATACCTTTCATCTCTTCTTTTATAATCTTCTCTTCATCTTCTTTCCTTCTCTTAGTTTCAAAAAGGAAACCATCGATGCCATCCTTTCATGATGAAGAACTGTAATACTGAAGTTGATTTAAAACATTTTGGGTCTTCATGATCAATAGGTGAAATTATAATGGTACTTTGAAAGTTTGAATTTTTTTTTAGTCTTCATTTGGAAAAGACAAGTTCAAAAATGCACCCAAATCACCTAGTTGATGAGTGACAGAGAGACATATTAACAAGTATTAAGGAATGGATTCTCCCCCATTTCTGAATCCCTATAGAATAAGAGGCTTGGTATAATTTGTGATCCAACATATGACTTTATAATCCCAACACAAAATAAAAATGATATTTATAGTTTACAAGGATGAATTTTATAAGAGGAAGAGATAGGGTCCTAAAGTGTCTTACTAGGGATGTGTCATATAAAAATTTTCTTGTGCATAATAATCATGGATCAAATCCTACTCAATTTATGGCCACAACCACTCTACCTTTCCACCAGCTTCTCTTTGTGAAAAATTCCTAGAAATGATATAATCCTTTCATCCATGACCTCCTTGTTGGGACGTGATTTTGGGACCATTTTTGGGAACTGGAAAATAATGCATGTGAAAGAAGAAAAGTTAGTTGGTGCACTTCCACATGAAGAGGCCAACGTGCACAAAAGGAGGAAAATCATTGTAAGTCGTTAAGAATTTTTGGGTCCATTGAAAAGAGATAACCCTATTCTAATGGTATACATATGTAAGGGTTTTGGCATAGAGAGAGTGGGTAGTAAAATGAGCGAGAAATAGTCAAATAACGGAGTGACAAGGAGAGAAGTGTAATGTATGTGAGTAATCAATGTATATGTTATATGTTGTTATGCTTATGCACAAATGGTATAAGGTATAATGAACAAATGTTAAGTATATTGGTTATGAATACTACCTCCCATCCCTTCTTCACTATGGAAAACTAGTTCCTACAGTCCCCATAGATTCCTCTAGTGACACTGTAGTTGCTTGTGGGTGAGGCCGAAAGGGCCGATATCTAAGGGATTTTTTGGTGAATTCATGTTGAACCCTGGGTCTACCCATTGTGCACCAACAAATGGTTTTGTTGTCAGGACTGAGATTTGTGATTGAGGAGAATGTGGAGGATGAATAAGGAATAAATAGGATGATGGTTAGATACCAAGGAGCATAACTTTTCTAGAGATCAGAATAGGAAACCACAAATAAACTTGGAGAAGTGGTTACAAAGGTATGTATTTACAAATTTACATGAGATTTTCTTTGTCGATTTCTTGATAGTTTTGGCTGAGTGGTTACAAAGGTTAGTTGAAAAGAACGGAACATTCCACACTATTTTTCCAAGAAGTTGGACTTGTTATAGTGGATGTTGTAGGTTGGGAAAATCCCGACCCAAACACAAAGAACGTGTTACAACTTTGGAATCCTACACCTAATGTCACCTCGATGTAGGTCCCGCACTTCAAGGGTGACTAGGTCACTCTAGGGAGGAAATCCTAGTGAACATAGGGGGATTGAATTGGAGATGGGGGGGAATGGAAGTGGAGCCCCTAGAGGTCAAGTCTAAGTGGAGTGAAAGGTGGGAAGAGATTCCTTGTAAGTCAAGTGATTGTTTCCCCAAAGGTATAATACTTATCCAGATGAATGTACCTTCTTGAGACACAAGGAAATCCAACTTGCAATGATATATGTTAGTATAGATCAGAAAGTTAATCTTGTTTTCCCTAATTTGCAGAAATATATGATAGTTTATATCAACAAATAAAACATCTAAATCAACATAGAAATATCTAAACTAATTAAGTAAATCAACATCAAGATTAGGAATGAATATAGACTGAAAAATGGCACTTAAGAAGAAAGAGATGGCTTTTGTAAACATATATTTTATACAGAAAATTACAGCCTTATTGATGTATCATTCAATGGAATTCAACAACAAAATCAACCATGGAAAAGTGCCAATAACTAGCCCCAAAAGGTGCGCCCTATTTAGTAGAGTAAGCAAACAAAATTTAGGAGCTAGTCTAGGGTTAGTTTAGGAGTTATGGCTAGTAGTTTATCTAGATTAGATAATCCCTAATGGCTATAGGTTAGGGTTTGTAACAGAAAGCAAAGTAATGCGAGATAGGAGACGCCCTAGTAGCGAAAGACTCTTCTCAATGAGGCAAACCAACTTCAAGCAAGAAACTTTTCAAAATATCAAAAATTGTGTTTCCCAAGGCAATGATTTTATATCTCCAATGCAAAAATGTATGACTAGTGCCTTTACTATTGGGTTAATGGAGTCAAATAAACAAATATCTAGAGACGCTACCTCCTTTGGGGTGTAATCCCTTTTACTTCCCAAGGAAAGTTTCTCTAGCTAGGGTTTAAGCTAAGAGGGTGTATGCCCTTATACTTCTCTTAGCAAACCATTGTATAATCAATGAGATGAAGCATAAAATGATGAAGACTATGGTGGGGGTGTATGCCTTATACTTCCCACCTAGAGCCTAGCATAACAATACTTGACTTGAAAAAATGATAGCATAATAGTAAAAGACCATACCACGATTAAGAGAAATGCCAAGATAATCCACCATAAGAGCTAGAAAACATCATCCAAGGCTAGCGCTAGACTTCCACCAACCATTCATCAATAGATAGCCATAAAAAAAAACCTAAAGAGACAATCTTGCCAAATATAGTGAAAATTTCAACAAGTCCTCTCACAATGAGGAAGAGTTATGTTAAAATGATATCTTATGATCTCTTATTTATACAAATGTCACTAAGGTGACTTGTCCACAAATTAAGGGGTAAAACAGAATATTAGGGGTCAACAACCCTAATATTTCCCCCTTTACAAAGTAATTCATTTAAAATTCACTTTTGCAAATAAGAAATCCCTAATTTTAGAAGGACGTCTTCGCTTTAGGGGATGTTTTTCCACTTTGAAGAAGTTGTTGGTGTTGGAGAAGCATGCGTAGGCCTCCAAAGGCTAGATGTCAAGCATATAAACACTCTCCTCATGGTGAAGACCCTATTCTCCTCAGAACTTCCATATGTCAAATGAGTGGCCCCTCACCACCATGTCCTAACCCCCCAAGTATGATGTCAAGCTAAAAAATAGGATGTTTTTCCCTCCTAGGAAAATTGTTTGGCAAGTGAGGTTTGGGCTATGTCGTCGAAGTCATCATCAAGGCATTCCAAATCTGATCTCTCTCATTTATAATTAGGGCCCCTGGTATCCAACCTTTGGGCTTGTTGCCCCATGGAATCCCAAGCTAGGCTTGTTCTCCCAAAAGTGTCCACCAACTAGGTCCTACAAAGACAAATGAGCACGCACTCCAAGGATATCAAGTCATAACATCATGATAAGTGAATCCAATCAATAAATAAGGCATATAAGCATGTGCACCAAAGATCACTATATCAAACAATTAACTACTCAAAGACATTATGTGACTTGTCAAGCTTGAGTATGGGAGGGTTGATGAGGTGTCCTATTGGGTATATCTTTCCTTAGGTCAAGGAGAGTTTCCAAGAGATCCCTCTCTAATCCATGTAAAGTGGATGAAGAGGTTGGGGTCAAGACTCAATGATCATATGGCTCATGACATACAAGGGGTCGCAGTGTCTCATTAATGGGTGCCTTTGTAGAGGGTGTGTGGTACCTTCATCCACAATGCATTTTTTCCAAGCCCATCAATTGCCTTTTATTTTTTTTTCTTTGTATTTTCTTTCAGTATAGCATAAGGAGAGATTGAAGGTCACTGCCCTAGCATGGTGACCAGATGATGGCAATGTCACCCACAAACATCTAGGGGAAATGAGAAGGATGGCTCTTGATGAGACCTCATTTATCCCAACCATGCAACTGAGAGCCATTTCCCTGGTTTGGTGACCAGATGATGACAATGTCATACCACTAGATATTAATGGAAATGATAGGTTGGCTCGTGATGAGACCTCCTATCCTTCAACTAACCTTTTAATTATTCTTTATTATATCGTGGGTCCCCTTTACTCAAAGATAATCATTTCATTTTTTTCTTGTAAGATCCCTGGGAGAAGCATCTGGAAGGTTTAAACAAGGATTTTATCTTTTACCCAACATCAACCCCTTTGAGCCTTCAACCCCTTCTTCCCATAGAATCAGGGACAACCCCTTCTTGGGTCAATACACCCTAAAATCCCAAGAGATAAGGAAATGGAGGGGAAAAATGATGGAAAGTGGTAAGTATGGTTGGGAATGGTACAATGGCTCATTAAGGGAGTTCCTAGTATAAAACCCATTCCCAAGGAAAACCACTTACTAGGGAACAATGTCAACCACCAAGGTGAAGCAAGGTAAAATGCATAATGTCCAAGCATATATCAAGAAATCTAGATCAATCTAAGATACAACATACTCAATTGGCTTAAATATTGAAATGATGCTCACCATAATACTAACTTGTACCTCATGGAGCAAGGTACACTACCTTCCCGAAGCTAGCTGTTGTGGTGGATGCCATCTAGAAATCTATGACCATATGTGGTGGTGAGAGGGGTTTCCATTTGTTAAAAGGGGTACTATTGGTCATGTAGTCTCTCAACACTCCATATTTTCAACCTTAGGGCCTTGAGACATAATCTCCTTAGTTATCCAAAAAATGGGGATAACATCTGGCTCCTACTTGGGGACATGTGCTCACCGTAGAGTGCATGAGAACTACAACATCTCCTAGTAACATGTTCCTGCAAGGAAACATAAAATTTTCAACTGCAGGATGGCCTACTCATCCTTGTTCTCATATGATCATAATCAAAACAAACTGTTATCACTCTAGGAAACTCTCCTAGGCTGTAAGTCAGAGATGCCTGGTAACTAACTCTTTTGGAAATATTTTCTTAATATTTGATGTGGTTTTTGGATCAAGATGAATATCTAGGGACTGGACTATGTTTTCAAGACTGTCTAGGAATACAAAATCTCACAAGGCCTTCTAGCAATGAAGTCAAACAAGGTTTGATTAAATGGGGGAAGAAAACAACTATTGAACCAGATTATACTTCATACAAACAAGAACAATGGGTTTAATAACCAAAGAAATAACTTATGATTATCAACTAAAACAATCAACCAGTGAGATGACAGTCACTTGCAGATTGAATGAGCATCAATACAGAACATTCACTCATAAGATATTAGAGAACAGAAAGAGAAGTCTGACAACACAACTGAAGGAAGCTTGCAATTTTTCACATAATAAGAATAAGTCTCTTGATTACAGTAGCAGCATGAAGCACTCAAAATCGAACCCCTACTCAGACTGAATTCTCAGGCTTTATAGCCTTTACAAATAGTTTTCCAGATCCTGAAAGAATGGATCTGATTTACTAAAAACAGAAAGTCAAACTATGTTTACAAGAAATAAGGAAATATCCCCAAGATGAGGTCAATCCCACATATGATGGTCTTCTAAGAATAGTAAAGTGTTGATGAAGTGTAATCTAGCCTCCCAAGGCCGTTGATTTAACCCTGCAAGAATGAAATTCGAGTTTGCTGAAGTGTATAAAAAAACCCTGATTTTCTGCCATTGAAAAAGGCACCAAAACTGATTGAAACTCTTCTTCTTTTCCTTATTTATCAAAAATAATCATTTGATCTGACCTGATAATTCATTCATCATTCATTTGAAAAGGATTAAAACTATTCAGACTCAAAAATTTCCGATCTGGGCAAAAATTCGCTCATTCTGGCAATTACAGAGTTTTGAATGCCTTATCCACCGAAAAGGTCCCCTTTCAGTGGTTAATGAGCGCCCCTGGGCTCGCCTAAACCACTCAAAATCAAATCACTGTCAAAAATCAAAATTTCAAAACTTTATTTACCTGCATGATTGCATTTAGTTTCGAGGATTCTTAAAAGAAATTCCCTTCTTTCTATCATCAATAGCTGTTCATCCAATCTCCTGCTCCTCTCCTGTTCCTCTGCTTGTTTGCAGAGAATGCAGCTTTGTTCTATGCATTTCGTAACCCCTTTTCCTGCTAGATGTATCACCATATCTGCCATATCACTGCAATAGTCAATAGCATATTGAAGCTCAGGGTAGCTTAATGCAACTGTGCAATACTGCCAGAAGCCACGGGCTCTTCCTCAAGTATTTTATCAAGTCTATGACCAAGGGCCTTTTCAATATTCTGCTTTGTATATGCAAGATCTAGTCATTTACTTCAACTGGCAAGTATTTCAGCAACCCAGGCCTTACCAACATCAGTTTGGAATTTCCCTGTGGTAGACTAAAGACAATTCATCCAAAATCTTGCCTCAAACCCTGGAAACTTTCCAAGACAACAGATTTGCTTTCATAGAAAAGTTAATGCTGCACAAGTTGATGCATGAGTTATCTCGCTGAGAAAATCGTGGGCTTTCCAAACAAGTGGGTTTTAAACAGATTCCCATAATGAGACCTTCTGGTGTCTTCAAATGGGTTTGGATTTGATGTCTTCAGGGCATTAGCCTAAGTTGTGAATGGTAGTGCAAATTAGAGCTTTTCAAAATCGTCTCTGTCAATTGTTTTACTGCTTAAAATAGGAGGGACTGTGGCACTTGGAAGATCCCCACTAAGCTGAGATTTAGGTTTTACAGTACGCCCAAATATTATTCTCCCGCTCATAACCTTCCCATTCATTTAAGATTTAGCCCTTTCAACATCTGCTTCAGAAGTGTATTGAACAAAGCCAAATCCTTTTGATCTTTGAGAAATTCTATCCATAACTACTTTAACTTCAACTACTTCATCAAAGCGTGAGAATGCTTCTGTCAAAGATTTCTCTGTTAATAAAAAGAAAGTCCTCCAACAAAAATTTTGGTGATGACTCCCCTTGAGAAGAAGGCTGTAGAACGTGGAGATGGAGAAGAAAGGTAATTCCCAGCAAACGCCTGAACCCAGGAACCATTGACATCTTCCTGGAATGCCTTCTTCACTCTCTTCTCAAATATTTAAATCCCTACTGCACCGTGGATTCATACCATGAGATTTCATTTCTCCAATGATGCAACCTGATGATCGACCAAATCGATGACATGTATCCGCATTGGCCAATAGGGATTTCAGACAGTTAACGAACACCTGCTCAGCCCACCTCCACTTGACCATTCCATGAACCAGACCTCCTCTGAGTTGTTCATTTAACCAACAGAAAATGATACGCTTGCACCGTCAACAGCTTTCAACATGTCAAACATTTAGACCACGGGTTGTATTCACCATTAGATAGTTGCGCATGCATTCATTTACTTGGAAAACGGACATTCGACAGTTGGTTGTTTCCTTTATTTATTCTTTATTTACTCAGGGAGTAAATCCCACATATATCAGATGTTTAGATATTATAACCTTCAGAAGTGTCAACACTCTCATAGTTCTATCGATGAGCTGTATTGTGTATGGTAGATTTGGCATTTGCGTTGGGCTTAGTGTGTCGACTTGTGATACGACCTATGTGTTGGTTGCCAAGACTTGGTATGTGGATTAACTCATTGCATTGAAATCTATAGGCCACCAATGTTTTGGTAAAGGCCATATAGCTTGATAAGCATATGAATGTATCACTGAGGTCTAGGCCTTAGGTCACTTGTGTACACAACGTTTTTGTTTTGTTAATATTTACAAATAAAAACATAATTTTTATTTGAAAACATAAAACTAGGGTTTTTTGGCAAGAATAGTAGTTTATTTTTTTAACTTTTGGAATGCAAGTGATGGACAAAGTCACAAGAGTCAGGAGTAATCACAATCGATTGGGAGCTTGATGGAAAAGATGGAGGTCAAGACACTATAAAGAAACTAAGGAAAACGATAAATCATTTGAAGAGTGAAGGAAAAAGTGATAAAAATACTAGTGTGTTTTTATCACTAACATCTGGCTCCTACTCGGGGATGAATTCTCCCTGCGAGGTTTCAAGAACTCCAGATCTGATGCCTTTCCTGTAGAAAGCTCAAACAAGACTTTAAACTCTAGTGTTCCATTGGGCATGGAGTCAATTAGCCTGTAACACCAATCTCTGAAAATTCTCAAACTCTGTGCAACTGATCTTCCGTAAACCTTCATAACCCGCCTTTATTCAACCAAGTTAAATATTATTTCTGCTACAAACTGGAAATTCTCGGGCAACGAGCTTATTTCCTACTCCTACACTAACCAGCTTTGCCATTTGCTAGGTGAATGATGATTTCCATAGAAGCCATCCAAGCAATTTGAATACTGAAGAAATCTTGTCTTTATTACTGATCAGCCAATGATGTTGAACATGCAACCACAGTGACAAGGAGATTTTTAGGAAACCATACTTACCTGAAAACATGGGCGAGTTGAAGAAATATGAAACTTTCAAAACCTCTGAAAAGTGTAACTCCAAGAAGGCTGCTACTGGGTCCTTGAAAAGAAGATAAGAAACATGCTTCTCCTCGAGAAACAACTGCACATCTATGGTAGCCTCTTGCTCAACCATGACTGTTCCTCTGCAAGAAGACTGATCATCTTCTTGTCCTCTTGAGATCAACTCGTGATCATCAAAAGATACAATTTCATTATTAGAATGATGCTGACAAGAGGATAAAAAAACAAGATTTCCATCACATGGATTAGGCTTAGCTGAGAACATATAATTTATTATGCAATCATTAGTCATCATAGGCTCTTCTTGACTTTCAAACTGATCATAAGCTTCACATGCATACCTGTCTCTGGAATATTCGACGAACACTGAATTATCTGACTCTGAAACTAAATGGAACTCACATGTTGGATGCTGCCCCAAATCTGCTCCAACCTCATTTCTCTCCTGCTCAACCATGGCTGATTCGTTGCTGGAAAACTGATCACTTTCTTGTTCCCTGTCTCTAGAACGTCCTGCCAATGTTGACGAATCTGATTCTAAATCTGAAATGTACTCTCCCTCAAGCAACTGATCCAACTCTGCTTCATACTCACTGCTTTCTTGCTCGGAATTTGAACTATACTCACAGTATTTTTGCTCATGTGCAAGCAGATTGTCAAAGTCAACCCGCTATCGGATCCTCCTAGAAGCACGAATATTCTCCTCCACCTCTTGAGTGTCTTCGAACAAGTTCCCTAATGATGAATATTTTCTTTCTAGCAAGAGAAGGACAAGTTCATTATGCTGAGCCATCAGATAATATACCATGGCAGTGATCTCAGTAGGCCAAATCTCCAATGGGATGTCATAATATGTCCTATGGAACCTTCTGTTGAAAAAAGTCAAAGATTCTTCATTCTCTCTCTTCAAAGTAAAAAAATCGTTAAGGTACTGATCAAGACATTTATTCTCACCCCAGTGTTTTGAAAAAACATAATAGAAATCAGTCCATGAACCGATTGATCCAGGTTCCAAAAATCTAAACCATAAAGCAACCTCTCTAGTTAGAGATTTAGAA
>ML778505.1:410075-427166 GCA_009831015.1 Picea engelmannii | reverse complement strand
TGATGCTGACAAGAGGATAACAAAACAAGATTTCCATCACATGGATTAGGCTTAGCTGAGAACATATAATTTATTATGCAATCATCAGTCATCATAGGCTCTTCTTGACTTTCAAACTGATCATAAGCTTCACATGCATACCTATCTTTGGAATATACGGCGAACACTAAAAAATCTGACTCTGAAACTAAATGGAACTCACATGTTGGTTGCTGCCCCAAATCTGCTCCAACCTCATTTCTCTCCTGCTCAACCATGGCTGATTCGTTGCTGGAAAACTGATCACCTTCTTGTTCCCTCTTTCTAGAACATCCTGCCAATGTTGACGAATCTGATTCTAAATCTGAAATGTACTCTCCCTCAAGCAGCTGATCCAACTCTGCTTCATACTCACTTCTTTCTTGCTCGGAATTTGAACTATACTCATAGTATTTTTGCTCATGTGCAAGCAGATTGTCAAAGTCAACCCACTATCGGATCCTCCTGGAAGCACGAATATTCTCCTCCACCTCTTGAGTGTCTTCGAACAAGTTCCCTAATGATGAAGATTTTCTTTCTAGCAAGAGAAGGACAAGTTCATTATGCTGAGCCATCAGATAATATACCATGGCAGCGATCTCAGTAGGCCGAATCTCCAATGGGATGTCATAATATGTCCTATGGAACCTTCTGTTGAAGACAGTCAAAGATTCTTCCTTCTCTCTCTTCAAAGTCAAAAAATCGTTAAGGTACTGATCAAGACATTTATTCTCACCCCAGTGTTTTGAAAAAACATAATAGAAATCAGTCCATGAACCGATTGATCCAGGTTCCAAAAATCTAAACCATAAAGCAGCCTCTCCAGTTAGAGATTTGGAAAATAATCTCATAATAATATCTTCATGAACAATTTCCAAATTATCAATAAAATTTTCAAAAGCCTCCAAATGTTTTTCCGCTGAAACATGGCTCTCTCCGGTAAAATGAGGAAGGTACTCAACAAAATATGGAGGATAAGGATGAAGATGAGATGGTAGCTTGAGAGGTTTGAACACCCTTTGTCTAATCCTAGACTGAAATTCTGTGGGCTGAAAATGAGGTTTAGGAGGCATAGGTGAAAGTAATGAAATTTGAGATGATTTAGATTCAAATCCATCATTCTCATGGTTACAGGGTTGATCAGTTTCAAGAGATATTTGAATGCAATGCTCATCTTTATGGATAGGCTGAGGTAAAGCTACAGGATCGACATCAACAACATAAGGAGGCTGCAAGCTTTCCTCTTCTAAATATGGAGCTATAAAAGATGGCTGATAATCTTCAGAATATACGAAACAAAGGATAATTCTTTTAACATGTGAAGGAAAAAGTATAAAGGAGCTGATAAAGAAATACGACAGTTCACGAAGCAGACTAATGAACTGGTACCTGGATTTGAAACTTAACTCCTTCATCTTTGGTCAACCAGATCCTCCCCAGTGGAGTCTTTAATCGTGGAGTCGCCAGAAAGAAGATTACAACCAAGTAGTGTCTAACCTTTGTCTATCATCAAAGATCAGATCTATGTCGTCTCCCAGGGAAGCTAAGCTTCAATCTCCTCTCCCCGACAATGGCGCCAATTTGTTATCACTCCAGGAAACTCTCTTAGGCTGTAAGTTGGAGATGCCTGGTAACTAACTCTTTTGGAAATATTTTCTTAATATTTGATTTGGTTTTTGGATCAAGATGAATATCTAGGGACTGGACTGTGTTTTCAAGACTGTCTAGGAATACAAAATCTCACAAGGCCTTCTAGCAATGCAGTCAGACAAGGTTTGATTAAATGGGGGAAGAAAACATCTATTGAACCAGATTATACTTCATACAAACAAGCACAATGGGTTTAATAACCAAAGAAATAACTTATTATTATCAACTAAAACAATCAACCAGTGAGATGACAATCACTTACAGATTGAATGAGCATCAATAAAGAACATTCACTCATAAGAAATCAGAGAACAGAAAGAGAAGTCTGACAACACAACTGAAGGAAGCCTGCAATTTTTCACATAATAAGAATAAGTCTCTTGATTACAGTAGCAGCATGTAGCACTCAAAATCGTACCCCTACTCAGACTGAATTCCTAGGCTTTATAGCCTTTACAAACAGTTTTCCAGATCCCGAAAGAATGGATCTGATTTACTAAAAACAGAAAGTCAAACTATGTTTACAAGAAATAAGGAAAGATCCCCAAGATGAGGTCAATCCCACATATGATGGTCTTCTAAGAATAGTAAAGTGTTGATGAAGTGTAATCTAGCCTCCCAAGGCTGTTTATTTAACCCTCCAAGAATGAAATTCGAGTTTGCTGAAGTGTATAAAAAAACCCTGATTTTCTGCAATTGAAAAAGGCACCAAAACTGATTGAAACTCTTCTTCTTTTCCTTATTTATCAAAAATAATCATTTGATCTAACCTGATAATTCATTCATCATTCATTTGAAACGGATTCAAACTATTCGAACTCAAAAATTTCTGATCTGGGCAAAAATTCGCTCATTCTGGCAATTACAGGCTTTCGGTGGTTAAGAGTATTGAGTGTTGAATGCCTTATCCACCGAAAAGGTCCCCTTTCAATGGTTAATTAGCACCCCTGGGCTCGCCTAAACCACTGAAAATCAAATCACTGTCAAAAATCAAAATTTCAAAACTTTATTTACCTGCATGATTGCATTTAGTTTCGAGGATTCTTAGAAGAAATTCCCTTCTTTCTGTCATCGACAGTTGTTCATCCAATCTCCTGCTCCTCTCCTGTTCCTCTTCTTGTTTGGAGAGAATGCAGCTTTGTTCTATGCATTTCGTAACCCCTGTTCCTGCTAGATGTATCACCATATCTGCCATATCACTGCAACAGTCAATAGCATATTGAAGCTCAGGGTAGCTTAATGCACCTGTGCAATACTGCCGGAAGCCACAGGCTCTTCCTCAAGTATTTTATCAAGTCTATGACCAAAGGCCTTTTCAATATTCTACTTTGTATATGCAAGATCTAGTCATTTACTTCACCTGGCAAGTATTTCAGCAACCCAGGCCTTACCAACATCAGTTTGGAATTTCCCTGTGGTAGACTCAAGACAATTCATCCAAAATCTTTCCTCAAACCCTGGAAACCTGCCAAGACAACAGATTTTCTTTCATAGAAAAGTTAATGCTGCACAAGTTGATGCATGAGTTATCTCGCTGAGAAAATCATGGGCTTTCCAAACAAGTTGGTTTTAAAGAGATTCCCATAACGAGACCTTCTGGTGTCTTCAAATGGGTTTGGATTTGAGTTGTTCATTTAACCAATAGAAAATGATACGCTTGCACCATCAACAGATTTCAACATGTCAAACATTTAGACCACGGGCTGTATTCACCATTAGACAGCTGCGCATGCATTCATTTACTTGGAAAACAGACATTCGACAGTTGGTTGTTTCATTTATTTATTCTTTATTTACTCAGGGAATAAATCCCACATATATCGGATGTTTAGATATTATAACCTTCAGAAGTGTCAACACTCTCATAGTTCTATCGATGAGTTGTATTGTGTATGGTAGATTTGGCATTTGCGTTGGGCTTAGTGTGTCGACTTGTGATATGACCTATGTGTTGGTTGCCAAGACTTGGTATGTGGATTAACTCATTGCATTGAAATCTGTAGGCCACCAATGTTTTGGTAAAGGCCATATAGCTTGATAGGCATATGAATGTATCACTAAGGTCTAGGCCTTAGGTCACTTGTGTACACAACGTTTTTGTTTTGTTAATATTTACAAATAAAAACATAATTTTTATTTGAAAACATAAAACTAGGGTTTTTTGGCAAGAATAGTAGTTTATTTTTTTAACTTTTGGAATGCAAGTGATGGACAAAGTCACAAGAGTCAGGAGTAATCACAATCGATCGGGAGCTTGATGGAAAATATGGAGGTCAAGACACTATAAAGAAACTAAGGAAAACGATAAATCATTTGAAGAGTGAAGGAAAAAGTGATAAAAATACTAGTGCGTTTTTATCACTAACACAAACTATGCTAGAAAAATAAAATTTTGACATTTTTTCAAAAATTTCGAAGATAAGCATGAAATCAATATGCAAGTAGAGAAAAATGAAAATGAAATGCATCTAAACTAGTATGAGAAATCATAATGAAAATGAAGGGAATCAAAATGAATTACCTACTTACCTGGGGCCTTGGGGCTCTGAAGATTACTTGTTGGATGATGTCAGGTGAAGTCATACAACTAATGCAACCATTTGATCATTTCATAAAATTATCTCCCCCTATGCTTAATCATATAATACAAAAAATATAATTCAAGCACATAATAATCATGAGTATAAACAAACATATAATCGATCATGAAATAAAACTCATGAAGATGGGTGGGAGGGAGTAAATTCTGTTGGAAATAGAAACCATCATCCCGATCATCTCTCCTGAAAGTGTAGCCACAAGACTGATCAATCCATCTATGAAGGGGGCTACTATACATGGACCTCAGACTGCTTTGGGCAGGCCATGACCTGGTGTCTATCAAAATCTGAGTATTGTGGTTGAAAATCATCCTGAAAAAACTACATTAGGTTGTCCTTGAATGGATGGAACAAATATGTAACTATATCATCGAGTTGGCACATATATGGACCATCTGGCTATAAAAATAAATCCTATGAATAAATTATTTTTGTATCCTTTATCCGAGATGTTCCTTCAATGTTGTATATAGGATCTCCGTTAAAAATGAAACAACCCAAATCCCATCTGTATCTCCCAATCTATATGAAATCATCAATGTGATCGTCAACTATATCTGGGGGTTGTTCCATGATTTCATCTACATCATAGAAGCTGATTACTTCTTCACAAGACTGGATAACTTCATCTTCTTCAAAAGGGATAGTAGAGGACAATGTCTCGTTCAAGCCTTCTGCAAGAGAAACTTCATCGAGATTCTTTTGGCAGTTTTCTTCATTTCCACAGTCATGGAAGAAAGCATCATCAAATTTCTCAAAAGGATTATAACTCATCATGTTATCTTCTTAATGTGTAGGAGGAGAAGAGGTCTAGATGTCCTCATCAAGTGGAAGAGCAGATAATTCATCTTCATCATATGTCTCATCCAGATCTTCTTCATTAGGATCTTCTTCAAGCTTTTCTTCATATATGGTCTCATCATTGATCGGAAAACCTTATCGGCAAAGAGTGTATTTGATCTCTTGGAAATCATCTTGCAAACTTTGAGTAATTGGCTGATATTTCTTGAGAAATTCTTCAATGAGATTTGTAGAAGAAGGGATACTCTTTGGATCACATGAGTGTGAAATCCTATCCTTTTGACTTGATGCCAGTGAAGACACACAAATTTTCATCAGCACATCTTAATGTAGCACATTTAAGTTCGATGCATACTTCATATAATTCACGACATGGGTGACTACTAGATATATATCACCATCAAATTTGGGGAAACTTGCTCTCCATTCTATTGGACATTGATTAGGATAGCAAGGGACATTCTAAACATCAAGAGAAATATACACATTATGGAATGCCCATGGTAATTTCCGTGAGGCCATGGTTCCATTACTTAGGGTAATACCTCAATGGAGTTGTCGGATGAGCTCAAGGCTCACCAAAGGGTGGAAAAGGATAAGGGAGAAGTCGGTTCTGGGAAAGTGGAGTCGCCAGATGCGTTTCAAGATGAGCTCATCAAGGAAAAGGGAAAGTGAACGTCCCTTAGGTGGAGTCGCCAGGAAATTTAAGGGAAATGATTTGGGATAGCTTACCAAAGTGTTGTTAGGGTATGAAGAAGATTCAAAATATTCTCTGCCAATGGAACCAAAATGTTATAGCGCAAGTTGTAGGTTGGGAAAAGCCCAACCCAATCACAAATCAAGTGCTACAACATGGGAATCCTGCACCTAATGTCACCTCGATGTAGGTCATGCACTTCAAGGGTGACTAGGTCACTCTAGGGAGGTGATCTCGGTGACCCTAGGGGGATTTAAATGGATATGGGGGGAAATGGAAGTGGATCCTAAATAGGTCAAGTCTAAGTGGAGTGAAAGTTAGGAAGAGATGCATTGTAAGTCAAGTGGTTGTTTCCCCAAAGGTATAATACTTCTTCAGATGATTGTACCTGCCCAAGACACAAGGAAATCCAACTTGCAATGATATATCTTAGTATGGATCAACAATTTAAGCATGTTTTCCCTAATTTTCAGAAGTATATGACAATTTATATCAGCAAATAAAACATCTAAATCAGCGTAGAAATATCTAAGCTAGTTAAGTAAATCAGCATCAAGATTAACAATGAATATAGACAGAAAAATGACACTTAAGAAGAAACAAAAGATGGATGTTGTAAAAATATATTTTCTACAGAAACTTGCAGCCTTATGGATGTAGCATTCAATGGCATGCAGCAGAAATATCAGCCATGGAAAAGTGTCAAGAACTATCCCAAAAGGTGTACCATATTTAGTAGAGTAAGCGAGCAAACTTTAGGAGCTAGTCTAGGGTTAGTTTAGGAGTTATGGCTAGTAGTTTATCTAGGTTAGATCATCCCTAATGGTTATAGGTTAGGGTTTGTAACAGAAAGTAAAGCAATGGGAGAGAGGGGATGCCCTAGTAAATAGGGGATTGGAGCCTCCTTCTAGTTGTAGCTGGAGAATTTGGAAGTTGGTGTTTTCTATGAATGAATTCTTGATATATATAAGAAAGCATTCCGTGGTTTTCTCCCATTTGGGTTTCCATGTAAATTATGGTGTACTGTGTATCTATGGTTATTTGTTATGCATTGTTGATTTATAATGCTAATGCTATATTGAATTCTAATGATAAACTACTGATAAAGTTGAAGAATATTATTGTGGTTAAAAGTGGTAAAAGTACTCATATTGATTCACCCCCCTCTTAGTATTCCAACATATATAGGAGGAATGAGTGTTGGGTGCAGGCCAATTTTGAGGGAAAAACACAACGTGGGAGATGGATGTGCATGCAGAAGAAGCAACACGTGTAATGAATATGCACATGCAGGAAAAGCAACACATGCAAACAGACACACATGCAGAAGAGCAAGGTATGTGAGGCACACATGCAAGAAGACCTAGACAGGATAAGGTTAGGGTTTTGGTAAGAAGATGAAATGGATAGTAAATTGAAGATATGTATAAGTAGGTACCTAGGAGGTCTAGGATGGGGGATGGTTATGTTCGAGTGGGTTTTTGAGGAATGGATAGAACATTGTTAGTATTTATTGTTGCTTAATGCGACTGTAAGTTCGATCTAATTTTGTAAGTTGTTGAGTTGGGGAGAGAGATTAAGGTAGATCTTGAGGGTTAGATCATAGGATGAGGAGCCTAGTGTGATCTAGTCCACCTCATTGTAGATCTCAACCTGTTAATATGGAGAGTTGTAATGCGTAATGTGCTATAGTGTCAGAACGATATTAGTAAAAGAGCAGAATAGCCAAATCTTTGTAGACGTATCCCAGAAGGGGTGAACCACAGTAGACCCAGTGTTATATGACTGAATATTATGTATCTTCTTTGATGTTGATGATTATATTTTAGATAAATGAATGAAGGAATTAGTTAGATCTGATATTTTACCTCCATGAGTAAGAATGATAGTGTAATAAATCTAGATGCATGAACTAGTGAATGATTAAAGGTCATAAAATTTAATCGCATCCCCACTCATTCCTAGGTTGCAAGCACCTGAGCATTACAACCACCCATTAGAAATATCTCGGGTGCGACTGCACAGTGCATCTTGTGCTCCACGTTGCCTTCTAGGTTACTAGGAGGGATGATAGTTTTAGAGGGATTTTGTTGGAAGCTTGTTCAAATATGAACCTGGGTCAACTTAGGACATTAAAGTAATATCAGAGTAGATAAAGTAATAACCAACAAATGGTTTTTTTTCTGGTTGTAATAGAAATGGATTGAGTGAATGAGATATGTCGAAGAGTCATGAAGATCTGCTGACACAATGTTAAAAGAATGAGAATATAAAATGGGATGTTGAGGTTGTGGAACCCAACGAAGGCATAGATCAAGAGCTGGTTGAAAACAAAGGAGTTGGAATTTGCGCAGAAAGATAACATAAAATTAAATTTAACATCGTACAAATATTTGGACAAGTACGTATACAATGACTTGCATGAAGTATTTTTCTATGATTTCCCACATGTGTTGCAATAGTGGATATTGAGGTTGAAAGACAACCACCCTACAAATCAGATCATACAACTAGAATGGAATACTTTTGAGATTGTGAAGTTACAACAAGTTGACAATAGATTTACACGTGCAGTGGATTTCTGGTTATACAACATTGTTGCGGGATTTATAACAGAATTTGCAGTAGATACTATGAAGTCTTACAACGTAGCATAGCAAGATTTCTTGAAGGGACCTCAAGGTAGGTATATTATATCGTTGTATACTTCCATCAAGATGTTACTGTATAAAAAAGGTGTAATGGAAATGGTCTCAGACAACTAAACTTCCTTGCGTGCATGGGGGAAGGGGAGAAGCACTGACAAGAGACAGATAAATGGAGGAAGAGATGGATAACAGAAAGAAGGAGGAGGACTTGGATCTAATCATGATGGAGGAATACCAGATCAAGAAGCTCATGGAAACAGCTAGAAGAATGCACAGTGGAGTACCCTACCAATATAATATGAACAATATGAAGAGAGCCATAGCTGCGAGGGAAGGCTTGACAAGTGATGAAGAAGAGGTAGAGGATCTCCAGGCCATGGAGAAGATTGAGGAAATCCTACGTGCGACATATGAAAGGATGACAAGAGGTCCAAGAGAAGAAACCAGAGGCTGAACTCCTATCCATATTAGTGTCAGTGTGGAACTCATAAACCCATGTGCGACTAATACACCAGAAGGAACACCACAATTTAGACAACTGAATTTCAGTGGAAGAAACGCAGTAGGAATTACATATACACAGGGAGAAACAATTGGGGTGGCCAGTTCAGGAAGCATTAGTCAAGGATCTACACCATGCAGAGGTAGTAGTTCAACATTCAGGATGGCATAACATGATCGCACCATTAGGTTGCCAGAATTCAAGGGAGAGGCGTCAGAGGACCTTGAGAAGCACTTGTTCATCTGTGAAAATATATGGGAAGAAAAACATATCACAGAAGAGGACACTAAACTTGCACAATTATCCATCACGCTAAGAGACCATGCACTGGATTGGTACATGAGCTTAGCTGCAAACAATACACTAGGAATAACCAGAACGATTGTGGATATCAAGAAGTTGTTGATAAATGAATTCCAGAAGCCTAGCTCAAAGGATCAATACATGAACGAGATGATAGAAATCAGACAGAAACCATGATAATCTATCTGGGAGATAGAGAAGAGATTCAAACAATTGAAGGGAAAGTTGAAGTATGTCATGAAAGATATGCAACATATGCATATGTTTGTCAATTCACTACTACCACACTTGAAATACCCTTTGAGAAAACAAAATTTTCAGACCCAAGTAGAGGTTTTGTAGGCAACGTTACAACTAGAAGAGAACCAATATCAAAATACAAATCCAACAATAGAGGAGCTCAAGGAGGACCTGAAGAATCTAACATTTCAATTAAAATAGAACAAGGGTAAGGACAAAAGAGAAATTATTTGGTGTACCACATGTAGGATAGAAGGACACCATAAGAATGAATATCCAACATGTAGTACATGGCAATAGGACTGCCAAACCCTTTTCCGACAGGAGGAATATGGTGTGAGGTCTGCAAGACACAGGGGCATAATACCTATCACTGTCCAATGATGCAGAAATACTAGACAATGCCTAAGAGTTCATATTGAAACTTTTGCAAGTCAGTAGGCCATGATGACAAATATTGCAGGAAAATGGAGTTGATGAAGGAAAGAACATCAAAAACCTATAGGGTGCAGATAGATATGATGACAGGGAAATTTGCACCATAGTTTAACCAAGTACCAACCCCATATAATACCGCTTAGCCACAGTATAATCCCACACAGTATAACCAATTGCCACAATATACTGCACCACGAGGAGATCGAGCTGGTTATAGAGGTGGAGGACAAGGTAGAGGAGGCTTTGGGAGAGGCAGAGGACCGATGGTATGTCATAACTATCAACAACTAGGGAATTATGCAAGAGAATGTCCACTTCCACCTGTGACATGTATGTATTGTCATGCATCCGACCATGACACAGAAGTTTGTTTGACACTATTGGGGAAGATACAGGAAAAGAGAAATTAGAACAATCAAAATGTTCAATGGATTTCTGCAGAAGCAGGGGACAATGGAAGAAATATCAACATAGTTATGCATGAAGGAGCTAAGACAAGAGATGATGTGGTAAGAAAATATCCAACACAACACCAATGGGTAAAGAAGAACACTGAACCACAGAAGAAGTTTGATGCACAGAAAGAAAAATAGATATTCAAGCAAGCCAGAAAAGAATTCTTGAAGCTAGACATTGCATCTACATCAACTCCACAATATACTTAGGATGTACCAACGTACAAGATTCCTTGATTGCTAGATCGCACTAATGAAGAACAACCCATAGGACAAGTAATTACCATAAAGGCTTTTCTGCAATCTTGTGTTAAACTACAAAATGATCCATCATCTATGAAAGTATTACAAAATATGTTAGAAAGATGTAGCACAGAAGTAGAGGGAAACCTTGAACATAAAACAACTAATCGTTTGCATACGAGGAGGAGAACAAGTAGAGAATTCAGATTGAATGCCAACATTGGAGATTTCAACATGGGGGATATCTTACTAGATTTAGGCTTCAAAGTGAATGTACTACCCAAGAAGACATGGAAATGTATGGGATATCCCACATTAGGATATTCACCCGTTCAGCTGAAACTAGAAAATCAACACAGGGTTCTACCAATTGGAAAGCTAAAGGGTATGACATTAGATCTGGATGGAGTGTGCACTAAATCCCATATCAAGTGATATAAATTGTGGATGGTACAACACCTTATTCAATATTGCTTGGCTTGGATTGGATGTTTGATAATCAAGCTATAATCAATATCAAGACGAGGAAGATGAATTTCGAGTTAGGAGAGTACAAAGTCATTATGCCATTGGATCCATTAGAAGGAGAAAGGTTTGTAGAACCCACTTGTTTAGACTTGGAGGAAATTAACCAGTTATACAGAAGCACTACACGAGAAGAAGATTATGTGAAACCAACTGCATATGGGGTATTCAGTTGGAGAAGTATCACATCATGCACGTCAGACTCAGATACAGGGTTGGAAAATTGGCAGTAGAGATTACATGAAGTCTCGACAAGAAGGTGTGCATGAATAGACCATGCAGTAAGATGGGTAGGTACATAGATAAGAGAACCTCCCATCTTTCATGGGGTGAATGACTTAGAATAATTCCTAACAAGATATGAAGATGAAGTGTTAGAAAATTAGAGGCTCTTATCTCTGGACATGACACTCAAGGCAACACCTGCAACATCGTGGGGTGTGCACAAAGAGACAATAAAGGACTTGTACCAATGTAAGTGATTATTGTGCATCAGATTTGGCGTAGAACAAAAAAGGAACCAACTGCAGAGATATGATGGATAGGGGGCACCAACAAGACACTTGCAAAAGTGTAGAACACTATGGAAAATGACACCACCAGAAGAATTGCCTCATCACTTTATTCACACATTGGAAGGGATTCCAACAAATTGGCATGTAGACTAGGAACTGTGCAGAGGCACTGTAGAATGGACAGTGTTAAAAAAAATATTTATAGTCAGTTTCTTATTTGATCATGAGAACCCTAACATAGATTCAACACTCAAAAAAATCAGAGAGGTAATATTCATTTAAGAACCAGAAGTTGAACTCATAACAGAGTATCAACAATAGAACAAACATATAGTGAAAGAACTACTGTCATGCTACCATGTGCATGAAGAAGCACCAAATGAAGATGACCTGCGCAACATTCAGATTATAGAATTTGAAGGTGAAAGAGGGGTGGAAGGTCCACCTCTATGACCAGAAGTATTTGTTGCACTGATCAAGGTGAAGAAAGTCAACATTGGGACAATTGAGAGTCCCAAAATGGCCAGCATTGGAGACTACTGGGATGAGCAAATAGTAGAAAGCATAACAGAGTTACTGCATGAGTACAGTGACCTGTTCCCAACAACATTTACAGATATGAAAGGCATAGCAGGAGAGATAGTAGAGATGAATATACCTCTCAAATCTGAGGCTAGATCAATCAAACAATGACCATATAGAATGAACCCAATATATAAGAAGAAAGTAAAAGAAGAAATTGACAGAATGTTGGAGGCTGGAATCATAGAACCAGTGGAGGAATCTGAATGGGTAAGCCCTATGGTAGTTCAAAAGAAGAAGTAGGGAGGGATAAGGATATGTTTTGACCTGAGGAATCTGAATGATGCTTTCCTACATGACCCTTTCCCTACCCCTTTCACAGATGAGGTATTAGAGACTGTAGGAGGCCAGGAAGCATACTCATTTATAGATGGATTCTTAGGTTACCATCAGATCAATATAACCCCATAAGATAGGTACAACACCAATTTTTCCACAGAATGGGGGTCCTACCAGTATACAGTCATGCCTTTTGGACTGAAGAATGAACCAACAATATTCTCAAGAGTAGTCATAGCTACATTCAAAGAATTCATCCACCAGTTTTTAGAGGTATATCTGGATGATTGGACAGTCTACAGTCTGTTGAAAGACCATGTAGAGGTATTAAGTCTGATGTTGGAAAGATGTAGGCAGTGTCAAATATCATTAAATATCAAGAAGTGCATCTTTGGGACACCTTTTGGGATACTATTGGGCCATATAGTGTTCAAACAAGGCTTGCTAGTAGATCCTGCAAAGATTGTAGTGATTGCCAATTTACCACCACCAAAATCAGTACGTCAATTGAGAGAAACATTGGGACACAATGGCTACTACAGGAAATTCATAAAAGGGTATGCGCAAATCATTGTGCCAATGGAGAAACTGTTGAGGAAAGATAGTAAATTTCAGTGGAATGAGGATTGTCAGCAAGGATTGGACAATTTAAAAGAGAAAATGGTAACAACATCGATACTAGTATTCCTAGATTGGCAGATGCATCAACGATAACACTTGGAGCTATTTTGGCGCAGCTAGGAGAAGGAGAGTTAGACCATCCTATAGAATTTGAAAACAGAAAATTGTCAGAGTCAGAGTAGAACTACAATACTATAGAAAGAGAAGGCTTAGCAATGGTATATGCATTGTAGAAGTTGATACACTATCTACTTGGGAAACACTTTAAAATGTTCATAGATCATTCTTCCCTCAAATAATTAGTCAATAAGCTAGTGTTGGGGGGGAGAATTTGTAGATGGTTATTTTTGTTTCAAGAATTTGAATTTGAATTGATAGTCAAACTAGGGAAGTTCAATGCAGAACTTGATCACCTGTCAAGGATCACCAATGGAGAAGAACCTATGAATTTAGAGGACAATTTCCCTGATGCACAATTATTTTCAATCCAAGTAGCTGATGAATATTTTGTTGACATCATTCGATACTTGAGTACAGGGACCACACCACAATAATTCAACACTGTGCAGAAGAAAAATCTAGTAGTCAGAGCTGTAGACTATCGATTAATTGCAGAACACTTATAGAAGATGGGTGTAGACAACATCTTGAGAAGATGTGTACTAGAACATGAAAGGCCTAGGATTTTATCAGAGGCCCATGAGAGAATAATTGGAGGACATTACATAGGAAAATATACCACGCATAAGGTATTTCGCAGGACTATGGTGGTTTCCCATTCACAGAGATGCAAAGGACTACTGTCAGAAATGTGATGTATGTCAGAGGGTTAGAAAACCTAATAGATGAGATGAGATGCCTTTGAGACCACAAGTAGCCTTGCAAGTATTCGAAAAATGGGCAATATATTTTGTGGGACCAATTAATCCACCAACAAAGAGGTCAAGATCAAGGTATATCATTACTGCGACAAATTACTTAACGATATGGCCAGAAGCAACACCAATAAAAGATTGTAGTGTAGAGACAACACCACACTTCTTGTTTGAGCTAGTGATCACTAGATTTGGATTCCCAATGATTTTGATGAGTGACCAAGGAACTTACTTCATCAATAGTTCTATCAAGGCAATGGCTAAGGAGTTTGAAGTCTATCATCAAAAGAGTACACCATATCACCCTCAATAAAATGGAATAGTGGAAGCCTTTAATAAGATTCTAGAGAATGCACTGACAAAAATCTACAATGTTAACAGGGACGAGTGGGACTTGAAGATACTAGCATTATTATGGGAATACAGGACTACATGCAAAAGGTTGACAAGGAAGACACCATTCATGTTGGTGTATGGACATGAAGCAGTGGTGCCATTAGAATTTTTGGTACCTAGTCTACGCGTAGCAGCAATCACTAACATGACAGAACGAGGCGCAATACAAGAAAGGCTAAGTTAGCTCATGGTGATAGAAGAATATAGGATTCTAGCAGGATTTCACCAAGAAGTAGAGAAAGCAAGGGACACATCTTGGCATGATAGACATATTAAAAGGAAGATTTTCAAGGAAGGATATCTAGTCTTGGTGTATGACAATAAATTTCTTCAACACTCAGGAAAATTCAGAATGCATTGGTTGGGACCATATGAGGTAAAGATTGTGACAGATGGGAGAGTTGTAAATTTGAAAGATATCAAAGGTAAAAATCTCAGAGGAATGATCAATGGGAGTTGACTGAAACTCTATAGGGACAGTGGCACAGACCCCCGACCCTTGAGCTAAGATCTACGCAGGATCGTTCCAAATCTTCCCCTAAGTCTGATTGACTCTTCGGGTTCCCCGCAGAGAATACCTCACACACACAAATAGGTGTATTCCATAGGTCCTTCTGAGTTATGCCCATGTGATCAACATCGGGCATTAACTCCACAACCGATCAACAAATGTGATCGGGGCCTTTGTCCGATTCAGAGTTTCGGACTTCGCAACTTCAGAAATCCTGAGTTCAAGCCTTCGACCCTTCGAATTCCAAAACCTGAAACATCAAAAAGGGTTGACTTCTTCTATGTGCCGAACACACACTTCTTTTCGCCACTTATTTCATATTTTCGCTCTTCGTGATTTTGGGAGTTGCGTTGGCATGCAAATCTACTTCTTGACTCCTGGAACCCTGAAATCCGACTGGGGCCCAAAGCTATTTTTCTCGTAACTTTTTTGGGAGTTTTCTCCTTCTGCTCTTCGGGATTTTGAGAACCGAAAATTTGAGCTCTCGATTCCAA
Organism: Picea engelmannii; assembly: GCA_009831015.1. NCBI lineage: Eukaryota > Viridiplantae > Streptophyta > Pinopsida > Pinales > Pinaceae > Picea > Picea engelmannii. The sequence goes on along the minus strand of ML778505.1, from coordinate 411,773 downwards.
AAATCACTGCCCGCTCGGCTTCCCGACACCCGAAGTGCCTAAATCCCGAAATTCCATGCCAAAGTCCTATCACATTTCACGACTTCGGGATTTTCACTCCACTATGTCCCACTCCTTGTCATCAAGACTCCCAAAATACCGAACCCCAAATTCACGAAGTGTCGAAACTCACACGTTCATCTTCACACGTGATAATCCCTTTCACCGTTTGGGAATGTGAATGACCAGAGGTTTTAGTCTGCACTTCAACCCTACTAAACCCGAAATTCCGAAATGATATAACGACTCAATTGACCACAACAAACAGTCCACGTTGATTCTTGGAACCAAAGTGATGGGTTTGCCCAACTCCTAACCACCTTGCATCTCCACTGGATCCTATGGTCCTCATGACTTCGTGAGTTCTCCATGGAGAATTATGACTGTTCGATTCACTCCTCAAGAACCGATGCTAAACTGACTCGACGTCCTTCCACTGGAACTTAACTTCTACGCAATGATTTTGTTCCCCATCTTCCTTTGAATGCTTCAAAGGTACTAACCCTCCTGAGATTTCACTTGTGAACTTAAGTCTCCAAGAGGGATCCTTCTCGCACTCCTTGCGGAAATATTTCAAATAACCTCTGGTTATTTGAGTCCTCGACTTTGTGCACTCTTTACAACAACAATCCTTCAACCTTCACCTTAGTTGATAACTTCTAAGGCTTCAACTAGCATGCGCACACCTTGCACAACTCTGTGCTTCACCTGCACTTCTGCTGATATGAGAACAATGATATCTCTCCTGAGATTTTTGAGATAAAACTCAGACCCTTATCAACGCACACCTTGCGGATGTTTCACTGCACTCCTTACAGGAACTCTCAGGATGAGAAAAAATTGAAACTCATTCTTCTCCTCTCTCAGACTTCATACATTCAACATGAAATCACACATTTAACCCAACATTGAAACAAATGCATAAACAAAGAGAATAAAACAACTATAAACATACCATTCAACAAATGTAAACAGTAAGCATCATAACACCATGAATATTTATTATTGAGTCAAATATTTATATATTAACTCAAGTGCTTTTGTACATGGCTTCTTCTCTACAACTCTCCTTCTGTTCTAATGATACAATACTACAAGAGTGAGGGTGTCTATATCCGTTTTCCCTCCTACGCTACTAAAACTGTCTAATCTTTTAATTCAAATCTACCTACTTTCATTAACTACATATAAATGCCTTTACATTCTACAGATGAGAGCATATCACTCAAGATATGTTTACAACATGCAAGTACGCTTCCTGTAACTACTACATTAATATCTGCTCATTAATTTTTCAAAAACATTTCAAAATGTGCAAAATGTGTGTTGCGCTTTTCGAGCTATCTTCTGCCTTTATGGTTGCCTGGTTGGCTACTTACGATGCTCCTGCAGCAGACAGTCGACCTCCTAGTACTTAGGAAGTTACCACATAGTAAAAAGTTATGTAGGAAAAAAAAAATCCATAAAAAGTAAAAAGGATAAAAATAAGAATAATTCAGCACACTGTAATGACCCCTTTCTTATTACTATGAATAATTTCATAAATAATCCTAAACATTAGCTAAATTATAATTAATTATTATATAACCTTAATTAATTATAAGTTATTAATTAATTATTTTGATTATAATTAGCTGAAGTATGATTAACTCCTTGATT
>ML778505.1:384115-400617 GCA_009831015.1 Picea engelmannii | reverse complement strand
TATGGGGATCTGTCTGGTGGTGGGGAGTTGATGAAGAAAATGTGTATATATGAATATTCACTATTATGTAACTAAACCACAATTGTTTAAAATGAAATTTTGAACCAAATAATTGTAATTCAAGAAATTCTCACATAATTAATAGATTGTTGTCTTTTATAAAAGACTAGTCTTGCTGACTGGATTGGATGCATACATAAAATACTAAAGGATGACAGTTTGGTTATTAGTACATGTACGAGAATTGTATGTACTAGCTACACATACATTTCTTGTACATATACACTAGTATATATGAGTTCCTTGTTATCGTACCATAAGATACCTTAACTTCGGGACGAAGTTTCCTGAAGGGTGGGTGTATGTAATGACCCTTTTCTTATTACTATGAATAATTTAATAAATAATCCTAAACATTAGCTAAATTATAATTAATTATTATATAACCTTAATTAATTATAAGTTATTAATTAATTATTTTGATTATAATTAGCTGAAGTATGATTAACTCCTTGATTAAGGGTTAATGAATGAGTAATTATTAAATAAGACATTAAATGATTAAGTATTAAACTAATGGTTAGTGATTAATTGATTATTAATTAAATAATTGATTAATTATGTATTAAGCAAATGAGGGAAAATAAAATAAGGTTAAATGGGGTTGCGTATCCCATAAGGGATAACGTAACCCATACGTAAAAGGAACATTAAGTAAAGGATAAGACCATTAAATAGATATAAACGTATGGATAAGGTGGTTGGTGGGGGGAGATGCGAGGGTGGTGAAGGAGGCATAAGGGAAGGAGGAGGATTCATTTTTGGGGGGATTCATTCATGCAGTCTACGGGAGGAGATTTTTTTGGGGGAGATTTGAGAAAGAGTTAGAACAGTGGGATTTACAGTGCACACCGGGGCTGAGGGGTTTTGGGCTCGGAGGGCTAGGACGTCCTTCGATGTCCTAGGGCCAGGCGTACTGGTCGGTAGGGTGGCTGGTTTTGGGGTGTTCAAGCGAAGGTTCAAGCTGTTGCAGATAGTAGCATCAGAGACAGGTATTTAAACTCAAAATTGTGAAGTGTTTACTTAAATTTAATATTTATTGTCAATTTTATTTACGCAAGTATGGAGATAGCTTTGCAAATTATGAAAATTATACTTCTTAAAAGCTTACAGAAATTAAGTAAATTGGTAGAAATATAAGTGTCTTTACGAATCTAGTCTTTGCATCTATATAAATGTCTTTACAATTCTGGGCACTACACACACGTGGATGACCTCAATAGAACAGAACTGGGAAGATAGAATGGGGCGCTGCAAGAAAAATAGGGTTCAAAAACATGATGTGCAGAAGAACAATTAATGGGTAAAAGGGTACCGTGTGTAGGAAACATAATGAAAAGGGGAAAAAGTGACAATTATAAGTGCGACACAACTGTCACTTCCCCATCCCACTATAAAGTTGGAAAGAGGGGGAAAACCGACCCGTTGTGATTTTTTCTAAGGAGAAAATCATCGAGTGCAGCAGAAGAGCGATAGAGTGTGGAATTGTGCTACCTCTTGTTGATTTGAGAGCTTGTAGTTCGAATTTAACCACCATGTCACCACCGCAGGTTGGAGCACCAAGCAGAACTAGAGGAAGCACCCATAGTAGCACACGAGGAACACAAGGCGAAACCAGTGAGATGCCGACAATGGTGGATGTGGGCCAAATCCACACACTGGAATATGAGCAAACCTTATTCCATGTGGATGAGGAGAAATAATCCACACAGGAGCTCGAGCAACTGGTAGAGGATTCTTAATGGATAAAATTTGATGCATCTAGGGGAAAAGGGCCACAGGAAGTAGAACCAACCATGGATTCCACGCAGCAGGGCCTGGAGCCAGAACCAGAGAAGGAAAAAGAGAAAGAGGGTGGAGTATCATGCCCATAACGGAAAAATAAGCTGAGAACATAAAGCAGTACACAGGGAGTACAACGCACTTAGGCAGTGTTGGCACAGGGGCAGACCCAGGGTTCAACTCTAAAAAAACACCAACAAGCCCTAACTACTGGCCCTTTTGGAAACACCTGTGAAGCAGATGTAGTCTCACCCGATGTAGAAATAGGGGGTTGCAAGACACATGTGTCTACAACCAGAGGAAATGTAAAGTGGATCCAGAGCAACAACACACAACAGTCTAGATATTCTTTACCACACTTAATCTTACTTCACAAGTTATATCTTATATCTAACACAATAATGCAATAAAAACATATCAAATGACAAAGAACACAACATTAATCATAGAAAACAATAAGATATATGTGGTTCACCCTCTCCCTAGGGCTACGTCCATAGAACTATGTTTCTTGATATATTATATGAAAACATACAATTCTATCTATGCACTTAGCTTGCAGAAGTCTCTCTCTCTTTCTCTTCTTCTCTCCCCTCCCTATGCACACAACTTCAGGGTTGATCTTTGCACCCAGCTGAAGATCCAAAATACAAGAATGTTCTCACAACACAATACTTCTCTCATGCAACAACAATAATCAATCAACATAAAAAATACAACCCAACTTCGAACAAACCCTCCCATGTCTTCTAGACCTTTATTTATACATTACATAGAAAAATTCTAGATGTCAAAACCCTAGATATAAAACCCTAGGTTCCTAAACCCTAGGTCAAATTGATCCGTGCTTTAAGGGCTTTGCCAACCTATCTTTCCTTCTTTTTCGTAAAGTGCTCCAATGCACTCATTGATGGATTTTTCCACCTGCTGAGTTTTCCCTGATCAATCTTTTTTGTTGATCTATCTTCCTTGATATTCTCTCACAACGGATATATTTTCCTTTACTTCGCTCCTTCTTTTCTTCTTCTTTGACCACTTCAACCCATTCTTAGTTTATGTGCCTCCTGCGCTCTTCTTACTTCGTCTTTATTCTCCCTTCATATTTGATTTCTTCCTTAATCCATAACCAAGGGTCAACAGGGCCCCAACACTCACCTGTGACCCGTCCTGAGTCACTGTTTGAACCTTTGGTATCACTTCGACTACAGACTACACGAAGCAACCTATGCTTTCTTCTTTGTCCCTCCTTGTTGTTTGCAGACTGTCTTTTATGTGTCCGGTACCTAGTTTCAACTGCACCTAGTACCTAGAACCTTCTTCCTTTGTTTTTACTGAGAGTTGCGAGACAGTTGGTTGTCATAATACAATTTCAACTGGCTCCCATTGACTAAACCTTCCTTCCATTCTCCATTCAGATTCTTCAACTGTGCAACTTGTCCTTCTGTAACATAGGAAACATCATATAAACCAAGCCAATGTGTCATGAACTTCCCTGGATGCTTCATTAACTTGCTTTCATATACCAATACGAGATCTCCTTGCTTAAATGATTTCTTATTGATATGTTTGTCATGGTAGGCCTTTTCGCGTTGCTTCTACACCTGCTGATGAAATCCTACAATAAACCTATCTTCCTCTAGTTCTACCAACTGCACAAGCCTATCTTAAACAATGCCAGTGTCATCCATATCTGTAAACGTTGCAATTATTAAGCTAGGAACTAAATATTCCATAGGTACCACTACTTCCAGGCCATAAACTAACTTAAAGGGAGTCTGCATTGTCATCTTTTTGCAAGTGGTTTGATAAGCCCATAACACTGCTGGTACTCTCAAATCCCAATCATATTCATTCACACTGCAAATCTTCTTTAGCGTTGTCTCCAAGATCTTATTGAAAGCTTCGACCATACCATTCGCTTGTGGGTGGTATGGTGTGCTCTTTTCATGGTGAAATTCAAATTTCTGTGTCAAGGCTTCAATGGTCTTATTAATAAAATGTGTACCTTGATCGCTCATAAGTATCTTTGGACATCCAAATCAGGTTATGATATCATCAAATATGAATCGTGTAGCTGTAGTTACACTATAGTCCTTAACTAATCTTGCTTCTACCCATTTGGTCAAATACTCTGTCGCAATGATGATGTATCGAGCTCCTGTGTGCTTTCTTGGTGGGTTGATAGGTCCCACAAAATCAATGGCCCATTTCTCAAATGCATGTAAAGTTAGTTGAGGTGCAAAAGGAATCTCATCTCTTCTGGAAGGTTTCCCAACTCTTTGGCATACATCACAGGCTCTGTAGTATTCTTTAGCATCTTTGTGTAAAGTGGGCCAGCAAAGGCCATCTCTAAGAACCTTCTACATTGTTGCTTTCCCTGCATAATGTCCTCCTACGATGCCTTCATGTGATTCTTCCAGAATCAGTCGTCTTTTTGCCTCCATAACGCATCTCCTCAAAATCTCATCTGGTCCCATATTATATAGTTGTCCAACTATAAGTGAAAAATCTGCAGCGCGAACTACCAGTTGTTTCCTCTAAATAATTGTATACTTGCGAGGTGCCATTCCTGTAGATAGGTACTAGACTATCTCGGTAAAGTGATCATCAAATTTTCTAATGGCTAGCAACTGTGCATATGGTAGGGTATCCTCCAAACTGGTAGGTTCCTCTCCATGTTCTAACCTAGACAAGTGGTCAGGTCCCTTGTTCATTCTCCCTGGCTTGACCACTAATCTGGATTTATGTAGGAACACAATGAAACACAGAAATACACATAAACACAGAGATGTAGTAGAAATAAGACTTCATTTCATTAATAACAAATGACTAAAATATGCTTACAGACATAATGGAAATAAACTAGCTAGGTTGCTGGTAGCTTATCTCTGAGAAGAGATGTGGTGGCTATTGGCCTCTGAACTGTGTTACAATGAGGCTCAAAGGCCTATTATTATTGAGAAACAATGGAAAACCCTAAACATCCAAAGACCTAACCCTAGGAGATGAAATGCCAAGAGTATGGGCCCCGTTTGGGTAAGTTGGTACATCAACTTCCCGGGGACATAACTTGGCATACAATCTCCGTTTGACTTGTTACATACCTCATTAGAAAGATCTATCCGAGGACTACAAATTTTGGGAGAGAAACATGATCTATGATCCATGTTGCTCCCTGTTTTCCCAAAAAACGTCGTTTAAGGCCTCAAAATGGCTCCAGAAGTTCAGGACCCGAAAAACTGCTAAAAATAGTAAACTGTGCAGAAACTGAAAAAATGAAAGAAGAAATGGTGGGGGTCCAAGTGGAATAGGTCGGTGGCCACAATTATCCACCTAGATAATTCCTCCCCCCTTAGAAAGGAATGGTCCCCATTGCGTTGAGTTCCTCAATGAGATGAGGAAACTTCTGCTGAACTTGGTCCCTGGTGAGCCATTTGCCTTGGTGAAAGAGTTGGCCTGCTTTGACAACTCGATATAGCGATATCCTTTGTTTTCAGGTGTGCTTGATCTGTGTATCCATGATTTTATCAGTTTTGGCTTGTTCCATGCAGTCTGGATTTAACTCTGTTGGTGTGAGTTGTTTTGCCATGTCGGATGTGTCTAGTAGAGGTGGAAAGTAGGGATGAAGGTGGTCCACATTGAACACGGGGTGCAGACCAAGGAATGGTGGAATGTTGAGCTTAAAGGAATTTTCCCCTACAGACTTGGTGAGGGTGTACGACCCATATCGGAGCACATAAAGCTTGCGGTGGGGTCCAGCGAGACACTCCTTTTGCAAATGTAACCACACTTTGTCGCCCACCTGGAAGTTGTGTGGCACCTGATGTTGATCATGTCGCTGCTTGTACTTAGCATTGGCTCTGTCCAAGATGTCATGAACCTGTTGGCGGATGTGTTGAATGTGCTTAATGAAGCTGTTTGCCTTATCAGCCTCAGACTGGACATGAGATTAATCTTCTTGAGTATCCACATATGGCATGGCTATGTCAATGGGACATAGTGGATGGAATCCCAAGCCCACTTGAAAGGGGATGTGGCTGGTTGCGCTATGGAGAGCCCAGTTGTAGTTGTTTTGTACATAGGGGAGGCTCTCATCCCATGTGCATGGATTCTTTGAATTGTACATGCGCAGAATGTGTATGATCATCCGGTTGACGACCTCTGTCTGGTCATCAGTTTGCGGATGGAAAGCTGTGGAATTGGTGAGCTTGGTGCCCAGCATCGACCAGAGGCTGGACCAAAATGTACTGAGGAACCTACTGTCTCGATCTAAGATGATAGACTATGGGATCCCAAAGTGTACCCACACTCATTCAAAGAAGAGTTTAGCAGTGGCTTCTGCTGTGATATTCTTCTTGCAGGCCATCATAATGGGCATCTTCGAGAATCGGTCGATGACCACAAAAAAACAGTCATTTCCATGCTTAGTAGAAGGAAGGCCTGACATGCAATCCATAGAGATGGATTCCCAAGGTCGATTGGGGTTAGGAAGCATAGTATAGAGGCCTTGCTTCTTGATGGTCGGTTTGGCAATGGCGCAAGCAGTGCAGGACTTGATGTACTTCCCAACATCTTGTCGAAGGTTCAACCAATAGAAATACTTTTGCAGTAGTACCACGATTTTCTCGACCCCGAAATGCCCATCGACCTGACTGCAGTGCGCCTCCCAAATCATCTTGGCACGCTCGCTTGAAGGAACACAAAGGTGTCCCAAGTGACAAAGTAGGGAATCCTGGAGGTGAAAATTGGGAACTTGCTTACCCTCCAAGAGTGTATTGTACTGGTGGCCGAATTATGGATCACTTGTGTAGAGAAGCGACCAATCGAAAGTCTTGTGCCCACAAGAGTTGAGCTCAATGGTTAGTGCCACGATGGGTGGTCGACTGAGGCAATTTGCAACATTATTGGTGCTGCATTTTTTGTACTTAATGTTCAAATGAAACTGTTGCAGGTATGTGGACCACTTCTGATGGAAATCATTCTGCAAATTCCCTTGTGTCTGTATGAACTACAGGGGTCAGTGGTCTTTGTGGATGACCGTTTCCTTTCCCAAAATGTAATGCTTCCATTGCTGACAATCCTGGACAATGGAATACATTTCTTTGTCATAAGTGGGATACTTCCATACTGTGTCGAAAAGTGTCTCACTATGATATGCCACTGGATGCTCATGTTGAGTAAGGACTGCCCCAATAGCATAGTTAGAGGCATCTGTCTCGATCTCAAATGGTTGTTTTAAGTCTGGTAATGTGAGCACTGGTGCAAAGTAGAGGTGATGCTTCAACTCCCTGAACGCCTTCTGTTGAGATTCAGACCAAAAGAATTTTTCTTTAGCTCCTCCCTTAGTGAATTGACTCAAGGGGCAAGTGATATGAGAGAGTCCCAACACAAACCTACGGTAGAAATTGGCAAGACCTAAAAAGTTGCGGAGCTCTGTTAGGGTGGTTGGGGCTAGCCAATCTCGAATGACTTGGATCTTTTCTGGAACCACATGCACCCCCCGCTCATCAATAATGTATCCCAGATACTAAACTTGGGTTATGCCAAAAGTGCATTTCTCCAAATTGGCACACAACTTGTGTTGCCGTAGTGTTTGGAGGACCTGTCAGATGTGGTGGAGGTGCTCTTCCCATGTTTGGCTGAAGATCAGAATGTCATCCAATTATGCCACTACAAATGAGTTGGTGAATGGCTGCAAGATGTCTTCCATTAGCCTCATGAAGGTTGCAGGGGCATTTGTCAACCTGAAAGGCATGACCAACCATTCGAAAAGGCCCTCCTTGGATTTGAATGCAGTCTTCCACACATCATAGGGTTTGATTGGTACCTGGTGATACCTAGACTTCAGGTCGATCTTGCTGAAATATTTCACCCCCTTGAGTTGGTCCATAAGGTCATCAATCCGTGGGATTGGGTACCTATTCCAGACGATCTTGTTCAGTTCCCGATAGTCAATGCAAAGTCTCCAAGTCCCATCCTTCTTCTTCACCAACACAATCGGGCTCCCATAGGGCGATGAACTCGGCTGGATGTGACCTTTCTGCAACAGCTCTTGAATCTGCCTCTTGATTTTGTCATTCTCCAAGACAGAGCACCAGTAGATGGGTCCATTGGGAAACGACACACCTGGGGTCAGATTGATGGGGTGCTTGACCTGGTAGTGTAGAGGCACCCTTGTGGGGGAGGTGAAGATGTCCTCGTACTCCTCCATGAACTTATCCATCTGTTGTTTTCATGCAGTAGGGCCCTGTCTAGAGGTAATGGCCATAGGCTTCCTCTTTCCTTGAGGCCGGGTCATCAGGAAAACAAATTTCCTGGTTTTGGAAATGACCTTACTGCATTGTTTTGGAGTAACCAAAGAGATGGTGCTAGGCGGTGCTATCTCTGGTATCCTGTACAGCTTATTTCCCAAAGTGATAATAACAGCATGAGGCTTGGACTCATACACAACATGTTGCTTCCACAAGTACGGTTGGCCTAATAATACATCAAAAACATCAAGAGGATCACTGTCACATAATACCTCATCCATGAAGGGCTTGATGCTGTAGCGAAGGCGACATTGTCAAGTGACACGGAGGTCTCGTCCTTGGTGCAACCACCTGATGTTGTATGGTTGTGGGTGTGTTGTGGTCAGCAAGCCCAGCTGCTTCAAAACATCTACCGAGATGAGGTTCTTCTGGCTCCCATTGTCAACAATGAACTACAACGGGGAACCTTTTACCCACATCTTGGAATGGAAGAGACGCTCTGCCTCCTCTGGATATTCTGGTTCCTCCTTCTGAATATTCATGGTGGCAATGATGGCGTTGGGCTCCACATCGATAATCTGCTTCCCCCTGTCATTCCCCTTGTCAGGTTCTGATTCAGAGTTGGAGCATGCATCTGATTTAGAATCCTTCAACTCCGCTACTAGTGACTGCTTGGCCCGACACTCACTTGTGTTGTGAGTGGCGCTCTTATGGAACTCACACCACTTCCCCGTGTCCTTTTTTGGCTTTGTGGTGTTGTTCTTTGCTTATGGATTTGGTAGTTTGTCCTAGGCTTCCCCGCCTTGGCTTGGTCCTTTGTTCTGCAGTTTGGTGGTACATTTCCCTTGCTTCTGATTTGCAGACCCAAAGTCTCACTTCTTCTGTTTGAACTTCTGCTCAATCTTGGCAGTGTATTAGTATGCCACACCAAGCGAGGAGATATCGAGGAACTCCATTTCCTCCTGAATGTATCTGTGCAGACAACTACAATACTTTAACACCAAATTTTTCTCTGAATATTTGATACCCAATTTTGTGCACAGGGTATGAAATAGATTCGTCATCTCATGCACATCTTGGTCCCTTTGCTGCCACAGTGTAGTCCATTGTATGTATTTGTCCTCATATCTCCCCATGGGATAATATTGTTCCTTGATGGCATCTTGAAAAGAATTACAAGTGGGTGCAACCGAGAATAGAGAGGGTTCTCCCTTACCCTCTTTCTCAGAGTAGGTTTCCCAATAGTCCTTGACATGGGGGGCGGCTTTGAGGAGTGTGAAAATAATATTTTCTCGATCAGAAAAGCCATGAACCGAGAAATATCTTTCTAACAGATTCAACCATCTATCTATGACATCTGCATCTATTTGTCCCTCAAATATGGGAATGTCAAAGTTTACTTGTACCTTAAAGTAGTGGCACCTCCAGAGTGGTTGTTGGATGTCGATGCGCCGCCGGTGGGAATCTGTTGAAGAATCTGGGCAAAGTTGTCCATCATCACATTCCTTTGTTTCTCAAGGGCCTCCAAAGAAAAATTTTGATAGGATCTCCTACTCCCTCATCTTTCTTTTCTTCCCCCATGGGTGGTCATCGGGGTTTGCGAGGGTGATCTTGCAAAGGTTCAACTAGATCGAGCCCCAACTCCTTATACCCCGACCCCGTTGGGGACATGCAAAGAAGGATCGAGAATGAGCAGACCGCTCTAATACCACTAATATGGATTTATGTAGGAACACAATGAAATAAAAAAATACAAATAAACACAGAGATGTAGTGGAAATAAGACTTCATTTCATTAATAACAAATGACTAAAATATGCTTACAGATAGAATGGAAATAAACTAGCTAGGGCGCTAGTAGCTTATCTCTGAGAAGAGATGTGGTGGCTACTGGCCTCTGAACTATGTTACAATGAGGCTCGAAGGCCTATTATTATTGAGAAACAATGGAAAATGCTAAACATCCAAAGACCTAACCCTAGGAGATGAAACTCCAAGACTATGGGCCCCGTTTGGGTAAGTTGGTACATCAACTTCCCGGGGACGTAACTTTGGCATATGATCTTCGTTTGACGCGTTCCATACCTCGTTAGAAAGATCAATCCGAGGACTACAACTTTTTGGAGAGAAAAATGATCTATGATCCATGTTGCTTCCTGTTTTCCCAAAAAAAATCGTTTAAGGCCTCAAAACGACTCCGAAAGTTCAGGACCCGAAAAACTACTAAAAATAGTAAACTGTGCGGAAACTGAAAAACTAAAAGAAGTAATGGTGGGGGTCCAAGTGGAATAGGTGGGTGGCCACCAATATCCACCTGGATCAACCACAATCTCAAAGTCATAGTCCTAGAATAACAGTAGCCATCTGCATATTCTTCCCACCAACACTGGCTTGTTGAATAAGTATTTCAACGCAGAGTGATCAGTGAACATCTTAAAATTTCCTCTGTTATCTAAACTTCTACAGCACGTAGAGCATAGCTAAACCTTCTCTTTCAGTAATATTGTAATTTATATCAGCTGTAGAGAGATTCCTACTAGCAAAGGCTAGTGGGTGGTCAATATCTCCTGCTCCTGGTTGTGCTAACACTGCTCCTAACGCAATAGATGAAGTATCAACATGAACATGGAATTCCTTACTCCAATATGGGAAAACCAGAATAGGCGTGGTAACCATTTTCTGCTTTAGTGTGTTGAATCTCTGTTGGCATTCCTCTGACCATTGAAACTAACAATATTTCTTTAAAATATTTCCCATGGGTGTTTTTATCTGTGCATAGCCTTTGATAAACTTTTTTTAGTATCCAATATGCCCCAGCGCAGTGCGCAACTGTCTAACCTAAGTAGGGGGGGGTAGATCAACAATGATGGAAATCTTGGAAGGATCTACCAACAACCTCTGCTTACATACAATGTGTCCCAGTAATACTCCAAAAGGTGAAATAAATATGCACTTCTTCAATTTTAGGGCAATTTGACATTGCCTGCACTTATCCAACATTAGTATCAAACATTCAATATGATTTTTCAGTAAGCTAAAAATAGTCCAATCATCAAAGTATGCTTCCAAACATTTATGTAAAAATTCCTTAAATGCTTCGACCACCACCCTAGAAAATATGGTTGGTGCATTCTTCAATCCAAAAGGCATCACAATGTATTGGAAAGAACCCCATTCTGTTGCAAATGTGGTCTTATGTCTATCTTCCTTCGCAATCCTGATCTGGTGATAACCTGAAAATTCATATGTGAAGGAGTAAAATTCTTGTCCTCCTACATTATCTAACACTTCATCAGTATACGGTGTAGGAAATGGATCATGTAAGCATGCATCATTCATTTTCCTTAAATCTACATAGATTCTTATCTCTCCTGACTTCTTATCCCAGACTACCATATGGCTAATCCATTCTGATTCTTCAACAGGTTCTATGATTCCTGCTTCCAACATTATGTATAATTCAATCCTAACTTTCTTCTTGTATTTGGGATTAAGTCTGTAGGGTCTCTGGGCCCTTTAATGCCCTTTATTTCTATGAACTTGGTTGGAAACAAGTCTTGATATTCATGCATTAATTTTGTAATCTTATCAATATTGGAATCATCCCAATAATCTCCAACGTTGGCCAACCTAGGTGCTTGCTCTGTTCCAATATTAACTTTATTGATTTTAATTGGCTGTCCAATGAAAGGTAGTCCAATCCCTGGCCCTTCCATGTCTCTTTGTCCTTCAGTTTCTGCGATGTTCACATTCCTAGGATCATCATCTTCATAAGCATTGATATTGTAACAACCTTGTAATTTCTAAAGAGGTGTAGTCCATTCATCTTCTTCTTGCTCCACTGGGAGGTTAGGTGCCTCCTCAAATACTTTCTAAATTACAACTTGTAAATTCTAATCTACTATGGGGTACTGATTTTCAAATAAAAATGTAGCTATAAAGTTATGAGTCATACCATACCAATCTGAAGTGGTGAGGTGCAGTTCTACTTGAAGATACCAGTTGATGGGCATAGTATCCAAAGTGTTAATGAACTTATGCGCCCATTGTTCTTTAGGAATGATTCTCCATGCCTCCTCACAATTTCGCACATGGTCCTTTGGACAAATCTGACCCATGTATCGAACTTTGCACCCTTTGACTTGGTCTGAAAAGCACACTGTCATCAAAGTGTGACATTATACCCACTCCGTGATGTTCTTCTTGTGTGTTCCCCACCATCTTGCTGGTGTTGCTTTCCAAGATTCATCCGGTGCCAACATCCTCTGTTGTACTGGTACAATTTCTTCAAATTACAATAAGAATATTTCTAAATGATTTAAACCATAAAATGTGGGTAGATTAATTACTTCTGTGCTAATCTAGCTAACTTCCCTGGTCAATCTGGCACATCTCCACGCATAAAATTCATACATTTTGTTCTGCTAGTTCTCCAATGCTTCTTCTGAATCTGATGAGCACGCACTTTCACTTCGCCAGCTTAAATTTCCATCTTCTGTAGGATTAATGTAATCCTACTGTCTTGCTGTCAATTTATATATATTCTCTAGTTCATAAGTACAGTCTTCTTCTCTAATAGGTTCTGTGTATATGCGACCTTCATCGGGATCAAGAGGTGAAATGACCCTAAGGCCATCACCTTTAAATGTCATTTTTCTTTTCTTTAGGTCAAAAATAGTCGAATTGTTGAAAGCCCAATCAATTCCTAACAGTGCAGGATAAGGACAACTATCATAAACTATCTCAATCACTTTGAATTCTGCAAGTGTCCTTACCCCTTTGATGTCCACAGGAACATGCTCCAGTCTTCCAAAGGGGCTTACTGCCTACTAATTAGCCATCCTAAGCCTTATAGGAGAGTAAATCAACTTAGGTTTTCCCATTAGTTCCCAGGTCTGCTTCGTCATAACATTGACTTCTGATCCCAAGTTGAGGACCACATAATCTATGTCATAGTCTCCAATATGAGCATTAAGGTGTAGTTCCTTGTTTGTCCTTCTCTTTCTAGATACTTGATGTGCTTCTTTATTCAATAGAGGATCTACCCTTCCTATCTCATATTGTATGATCAAGTGTTGTAGTTCTTTCACAACTCTTTCATCCTTAATCAAATTAATGCAAGTATATAAGAAATCCATAAGATTTCTTACCTCTTTTCCTTCTCTTGATGAGGCATTCCACATTCTCTCACTTCTGGTTGTGTCTTAGATGAAGAAGCATATTCTCTTCCAAATTCTCTTCTTGCATCTTCAAACGTCTGCTTTTCCTTCCTTGGATCAAACAACTGTGTCTTCTTTACAACTCTTGTGATCCTTGATCCCTTTGTGGTATTTTCTAAAGTCACCATGTCTTCTCCTGTAACAACACCTCCTCTAGTGATAACAATGACTCTAGGATCCTCTCCGTGAGGTTCCACTTATATCGGTTGCACTTGATGGTTTCCACCCTGTCTTTCCTAAAGTTTCGCCAGCAATACTCGACAATCTTCAATAACATGTTCAAATGAGTTGCAGTAGCTGCAAGTGGCACAAGGGTTATGACATTCCCTTTCCAAGTGACTTGGCTGGGTGCAATTATAACAAATGATCTGACCTCTACCTCGACCCATGCCTCCTACTCGTCCTCTTCCTCTGAATCTTCCACGAGGGTTGAAGTTTCCTCTTCCTGGGGAGGTAAACTGCGTAGCATTTCCCTCCTATTGCATCTCTCTTTGAATTATGTATGTTTCCCTTGACCTTTCTTGCAAGAATTCATAAGCCCTACAGTCCTTCTCATCATGCCCCGCAGATTTACAGAATGTGCAGTAAAGATTGGTAGGTGTATGGACATAGTTTTGCATGTAATAACATTCAGCAGGGCGATGTCTATTTCTACATACCTGACACCGGGGTAGAGTAACTTTCTTCAAAGGGCTCAGAGATCCAAAGGCCAAGTACTCATTAAATAGGGGACAATGCTCCTTGTCATGGCCCTCCGATTTACATATGATATGCCGGATGTCTTCTCTTTTATCTTTTCCCTTTTCTTTCTTCATATCTTCAACCTGCGGAGATAAGCTAGTTAGATGACTCAAAATTTGACTCATAACTGATATGGATTCTCCCATAGGGGATGATATTAGTTTCATGGCGATATCCAGTGCCTCAGCTTGTGAAGCGACCTTCTGTTGCATCAGAGGAACTCTGATGTGTGGTAAGAGGGCAACAATGAACCATTCCTTATTCTGCTCGTTTGGAATCTGAAAGCTCAAACGGCCTGTCAAGGTCTTAAACCTCTAATCAAACTCCCAAACAAGTTCAACTAATCCTTGCTTGATTTCTTTTAGTTTTGATCCGAAAAAGATCTTTTAATGACTGTGGTTGAGTTTTTAATTGCATGTGTTAATTAACCATATATGAAGCTAAATGAAAGAGGATGAAGATGAGAGAATATATATCAGTCATAATACAAAATA
The DNA here is from genome assembly GCA_009831015.1 of Picea engelmannii. Lineage (NCBI taxonomy): Eukaryota > Viridiplantae > Streptophyta > Pinopsida > Pinales > Pinaceae > Picea > Picea engelmannii. The sequence continues at coordinate 386,070 of ML778505.1, read as the reverse complement.
CAGATCTGAACTGAAGAAATAAGAACAAAAAACCATAACAAGAGAAGTGATAATGGAGTTCGACACAAAATTGCCTACGTCCTTGGGCCTTCGTCTCAGTGGGGGAGGCTTCTTTATTTCTATTCAAATCTCAAAACATACATCACAGCAGTGCCATTAGGATAAAATACTAATCTTCTCATGCTCTTCCATATCTCTGGAACCCAACAAAAGAAACAACATGCAAAATGGATGAACAGAGCTCCCAGAAATGGCCCGCAACTGTCTGCTCCTCAACAACTTCCCTGCATAAAAATGGCTTTGGCTTGGCTTCCCTTCAACATAAATCTTCTCTAACTGTCCTTCCATGGCCTCAAATAGGCCTAGTTTTTATAGATCTGAAGTTGGTTATCCATCCCCAACTTCCTCCCAAAATCTGGGCTAAAAAACAATGCCCAATATCTCCCAATAATGGGCAAAATCCACTATTAACAGGTCAAAAATCAATAAAATCCATAAAAAAATCATATTGTATAGTTAAAACCCACTCTTCATATATATTTGGGTGCAACCCCCTTCGCTCTAGCCCCTGGTCCTATGGGAGCACTCCACGTGCTCTGTGGCTAACTTCTGTGCGCTGGCCCTCAACCAGAATCTAGCTCTGGTCATATTACAGGGCCATGTGTTCTCAACTGAGCCCCACTGCGTGCACTGTTACAACCTCTCCTATGGTGTAGGTCTAGGTTTAGCCCCTGGTCGGCAAGCTAGCCCGACCGACTAGGCTAAAACCTTATCCCCATGCTAAACATTCAGGTATTGGCCGAGTCATATGTGTTAGAAAAATAGGACCGTAGAGCAATAAAATAAAACAAATGTAGAAACAAAACAAAAAAGACACACAATACAAGAGAGACATAGATTTATGTGGTTCACCCAGTGTGGGCTACGTCCACCAGATAAATTGTCAGGTCCTTCCTTTATTGTTATCCAACAAATGAAGGGATACAACCTACAGCAAAACCCGTTGTAACTTCCTCTTCTTTCTCTCACAGTCTCCTCTCTCAGAATACAATATTCACCACAATCCATAGCCGCAATACATTTCCCTCATAAAAGAGGGTTTCCTTCTAGGGAAAAAAACCCTAACATAACCTCTATTGTTAGATCTGCAACCTTATAATGAATGGTCCAGGTTTACAATGAAATTACAAGATAATTTTACAAGGCAATTTTTTCTTCGGGGGCTTCGCCCCCGAACACATCGCTGGGGGCCCGCTTGCCCCCAGACCCCCTAGCCAGGGGGATAGGCCCCCTGGACCCCGCAAAGGGGGTACCCCCCCTCTGCACTCCCTCACGTGGAAGAGTGTACATACTTCTGGGGTGTAAATACTTCATGGGGCATAAACACGGTTGAAAGTAAAAGACCTATAAATCATGAAGATAATCAGGCTCCACAACCAACAATCTCCCACTTGGAGACTGATCTCAACAAATCCACCGCTGCTGTATATGCTGGACTCTAAACCTTCTTTGACCTGGCAAATTTCTCATCCTCATCTTCAGTCTTGAAGACCAACTGAAACTGAGAAAGAACTCAGTTTCTCCCTGGTTACTCCCTTTGTTAACATGTTTGCAAGATTCTAGCTAGTGTGTATCTTTGCCATCTTCAATTGTCCATCTTCCAAGGCGGATCATATGAAGTGGTACCTCAACTATATATGCTTAGTCTTTGAAGGGAAGGCTGAGTTCTTTGCAAGGTGAATGGCACTCTGACTATCACAGTACAACCTGTTGTTCTCCTGCTTCTTTCCCAACTCCTCCATAAACCTTTGAAACCAAATCATCTCTTTACTAGCCTCTGTAGCAGCAACATACTCTGCCTCTGTTGTTGAAAGTGCAACAACCTTTTGCAGTTTCGAAATCCAACTTACTGTTGTTCCACCTATAGTAAAAACATACCCTGTGGTGCTCCTCCT
>ML778505.1:361897-374523 GCA_009831015.1 Picea engelmannii | reverse complement strand
GATCTCGAAAAAACTTCATTTAGGCCCTCAAAATGGCCCCGGAAGTGAAAACCTGCTAAAAATAGTAAATTGCCAAAATGGCCAGAAAATTGTTTTGAGCCATTTGGAAAATGTGGGTGGCCCCCGATATCCACCTGGATCAGATGCATTTCTCCGAAGTATGAAGAGGTAATTAACGAAGTGTAGAAGGGGCAACTTGAAGCAGTTTGGGTATCGATCACTTTTGTTGTCCTTCTTTCTCGAGAGGGTCCCATTGTTGAGATTACAGGTTGATTGGGGTTTATTGGCCCCACAGGATCCAAGCATGTTGAGTTGGTGCAACCTCATGGCCCGACACGTAGTTGGGCCTATCATCAAGTACAATGATTCATTTTTCAATTGGTTGCGGCCACAGATGCTGATGATTGATGACTACGCATACGCTAGTTTGGAGTTCCGAGGGGATCCAGATTTGGCTCTACCTGAGGATGCTCAGTGGGGTGACCTAGGTAAGAAGTACACATTTTGTTCTTTTTAATGTTTTTTGTAATTTTTATCATATAAAATGTTCTTACGTTTGTCCAAGAACTAATAAAAAAAAAAAAAAAACTCTTTTTGATGACACAGATGTGGGGCCATATCAACCTCCAGGGACGTCTCCTATTGAACAGCAAGGAGAGGCGGCTCCAGTGGCGTGATGGTATGTCGAAGATTATGAGGCAGTGGAACAAAACTTGGAGGGGTTGACTACTGACATTCTAGATATGGCTATTGGGGAGATCCCTAGGCATTATCAGCGCCACACTGTGGGTGTGTCAGAGTCTATTGGCCGACTGCTTCGTAGGGTGGCCCAGGCAGTTGTGTGTTATCATGAGCGTCATCCATGATGCTATTTTGTAGAATCTATAAGCTTCACATTTTGAGATTTTGGTCCTTGGACCGAAACTTTTTGTAAAAAACTTTTAATCGTTATATACATATATACAGCTTCTATCGGCTTATCTTGTGTTGTGGGATACATGTGATGTGATTGGTTTATAAATGGCCCAAATGTCTATCTAATACATAGTTAGCTAATGCATCAGTCAATGTATTTAGACATCTAGGAATGTGTTGATACTCAATATAATCAAAATAACATTCCAAGAGGCGAATTCATAAATATACCCGTAATAAAGTAGGACTTCGTATAGCATAGACATTACTTAGCTGTAGTACTACTAGCTGTGAATCGAGTCATACAACCAAGTGGTGGATACCGAGTGAAATAGCATCAATCAATAATTTGATAACGACACTATATTCTACAATATTGTTGGTCGCATGGCTGAGACACACACCTTGTAGAGTGATAAGTTCATTTGTAGGGGCGTAAATTGCCCAAGCAGCAGAAGCAAGATTCTGAGTACTACGGCTAGCGCCATCAGTGAAGCCAATGTGGGGTGGCGAAGACTTTAACATCTGGAAACCAAACACAACGTAACATAAGCAGTCGAGGGTAGAGACCAGATAACGAAAAAGAATACTATAGTAACACACAAGAAGTATGATACAATAAAATACATGTACTCATGCACATGTGATCTTAGGCATAGTACTTCTTTAAGTACAACCCATTTCTGGGTTCGTTGAAAGGGAACTTGTAAGCTCCTTTCTCCAAACCTCATCTAACGATATAGGGACCTCGCCACATAGCTTCGAATTTTCCTGCTCCTAGCATATCCCAATCTTATTCATAAAGCAGAACCAGATCACCTTCGGAGAAAACGCGAGGCTTGACATGTTTGTCGTATTGGGCTTTGATGCATTTCTTTTGGGCTTCTATGACTAGGGAGGCGTCATGATGAGTTTCGTCTAATCGCATGAGATACAATAGACATTCTTCTTCAGCAGAAGTGTTTGGGAGGAGTTTGACGACTAGTTTTAGGGAGGGTATCTCACATTCAATTGGCAAGATGGTTTCTAGACCATAGACTAACCAGAATGGTGTAAACCCGATAGCAGACTTAACGGATGTCCGGTAAGCCCACAATTCTTAAAACAACATCGTGTGCCAACTAATTTTGTGAATCCCTATTATTCGTCGAAGCATGGTAATGAGTACTTTGTTAATTGCTTCGACTTGGCCGTTGGCTTGTGGGTAATAGGGTGTTGAGTTTTCATGGCGAAGACCCAAATTTTGAGTGAATTTGAACATCATGAAGTTTCTAAAGTGGCTATCATGATCGGTGATGATAGCCTGAGGAACACCAAAACGAGCTATGATGTGATTGAATATGAATAATGTTGTGGTCTTTCCAGTGTTGTCAAATGTTGGCATCGCCTCGGCCCATTTCATAAAATAATCTACAACTACAATAATGTATCCATGCCCCCCGACCGAGTGAGGGTGACATGTCATGAAATCGATACCCCATTTCGTAAAAGGACTAATGGAGACCATAGGGTGAAGTGGAGCAGGATGTGACAGTATTTTATGGTTATATGTCTGGCAAGCGTGGCATTTTTGGACGACAATGATACAATCGTTAAATAAAGAAGGCCAAAAATACCCTGCTCGCAAGATCTTTTGGGCAGTATCATACCCAGACATATGAACACCACAGGCTCCAGAATGACAGTCATTTAGGGCTTTCTTGGCTTCGTCAAATGTGAGGCAATGTCAAAAAACTGAGTCAATACCACGATGATAAAGAGTATCACCGAGGATAATATACTGACAGGCTTGGTAGCATATTCGATGGCGGTCAGTACTAGAAAAATTGGGCTGGAAAGTCTGGGTTTGGAGATATATGATGATATCTTCGTAACAAATATCATTGGAACTAATTAGGAAAAGGGATTCATTAGGTAATGAATCGGCTGCTACATTTTTCATTTCAGAGTAGGGAAAGTCGCATATCAACTCAGCAAACAATAAGGATTTCTTGGACTTAGTGCGTTTGAATTCTAAGTCAAACTCCTGGAGTATCACGATCCATTTGGAGTATTTTCTCCCTAGCAGTTGACGTGTGAGAATGTGCTGCATAGGGTTGCAGTTAGAAATTACCATAGTCTTGCGACAGAGGATATAGTGCTAGAAACATTGAACTGCTTGGATGGATGCCAAGGACAATTTTTCAACATGTAAATACTTGGTTTCAGTAGGCATAAGACTTCGAATCAAGTAATATATGAAATGTTTGTCATGAGAATCATCCTCTTGGACGAGAACCATAGCGATGGTGTAATCCGAGGCTGCGAGGTAGAGGAAATAATCATGACTGTAATCAGGTGGGAAGAGAAGTGGGGTACATGTCAAATATAGTTTCAAAGCTTCGAAATCTTTGTTGGCAATGGTATCCCATATGAACTCAGACCCCTTTTTGAGTATTCATGTAAATCCAAGAGTTATCTCGGCATAGTTTGGGATGAAACAACGAAGAAAGTTTGTTTTTCCTTGCAAAGTTTGTAACTGGTGAAGCAAAGAAGGAGGAGGGAGATTGAGAATCACCTCGACCTTCAAAGGATCTACCCTAATCCCTTGATGTGAGACAATGAATCCTAGAAGTCAGCTAGATTCTATGCAGAAAATGCATTTGTGAGGATTCAAGCATATATGGTAAAATCGACATCGAAAGAAAATGGCTCGGAGTTGTATTGGATGATCTACATGGCGCATGGAATGAGCAGGTAAGTTGTCTAGATATGGTTGCATGATGTTCTTGATATCATGGAAGGCATAAGATGTAGCGCATTGAAAAGTTGCGCCAGCGTTTTTTAGAACGAAGAGAAGTTTTCGATAGGAAAAAGTGCCCCAAGGACAAATAAAAGCAGTTTTGTGTTGGTCCATGGGAATGATATTGATTTGATTATATCTGGAGAAACCATCCATCAAAGAGAAGATTTCACTTCCAGCACAATCATCTACGATCTAGTCGACGAAGGGGGTAGGAAAGTTGTCTTTAGGACATGCTTTGTTAATACCCCTATAATCAATGCACATGCGGATTGTGCCTTGTTTCTTGTCGATCAGGACAAGATTGGAAACCCAGTCAGTGAGAGCCATCATGTAAATAAAGTCGGCTTTGAGAAGTTTCTCAACTTCAAGCTTGATAACAGTCGCTTTACGTGGGTGGACCGAACGAAGGTGTTGCTGGATGGGTTTAGTGTTTGGGTATGTCTTGATCTCATGTATCATAATTTCGGGGTCAATACCGGGCATTTCTTCATAGCTCCAGGCGAAGATGTCACGGAATTCTTTGAAAAGTGACTTGTAGGTGACACTTTCATTGGGGGAACACGAAGCTCCGATATGTACATTTTCGAGAATTCCAGGTTTGATGGATATGTCGAGGGGGATGGTGGGTGAAATATTACTTAAGTTCCCTTCGGAAAACACATCGTGTGTAGGCTTGGGAACAGTAGAAATGATGACAATGGTCGACGGGGTCACGATCTGTTAGTAGCTCTTGATTTTGTGTTGTTCCAGGAAGACAATGGAATGATGATGTCCATCATCCTGGGGGGTGTCTTCCATAACAGACATAATCATCTCATCCATGGGAAAAATGAAGTGGAAATGATTTGGAGATAAATCACCAAGAGAGGGGGTAGAAGGGGTTGTCGATTGAATGGCCTGATAGGAAGATTCGACAGGACTCAAAGGCATTTCGTCACTGTAACGAAGATGATCATCGGGGTTGGGTACTAGCCATGGGTCATGAGATGCAGGGGTTCCATGAATAGAGGTGGAGATCATGTTGATCGAGGAGACAAACGGATGTGGAACATAGAGTGGTGGGATGGAAAAGGTACCCATTAACGAGGACTCTTTAAGAAGACCCACACCGACCTTCTCGTATCCGGGGGGGTTTGGCAATGAATGGTATGTTGTCGTTACATGCATCTGAGTTAAAGAAGGCTAATTGGTCAACGATAATTACCTTTCCTTGATGTGGGAAATGCATGACATAGAAAAGAGTCAACACAACTGTGCGCATGGAATCAATCCAACTACAACCAAGTAGAAGGTTGTAATTGAGAGGAGCGTCAAAGACTTCCACTTCAACTTGGACCATTTTTCCTTCTAACGTAATCGACAACGAAGGGAGAACACCGTAAGGCTTAGAACCGAATCCATTAAAGTCTTTGAGTGTGTTGTGGGATTCAGTCAAAGGAGGAGAGTCGATGGATTTCCAGTAGGTAATAGACATGACACATGTCGAGGCACCCTCATCGATAACTGTTCTACAAATGTTTTTGTCAGAGACAATAACTTATATTTGGAATGCGAGTTGAGAGGGTAACCTTGGAATGTGATCTTCCAAGTTGAAAATTATTAAATTTGTATCCATAGGGTCGATTCCACCAATAGCTTTCAACAGTGCCTTCCATTGTATAGGACAACTTTGAAGGACTTTGAGGGCTGACATCACGGATGGTGCTTGAGCCAAATCTTCAAAAATACTGTAGTTCTGTGTAGCACGGGTGTGAGGATTGAAAGTCGATTTCCGAACGATGCCCTTTGGAGGAGGGTGAAGAACTGTGTCGAGGCTTGGTTGTTCGAGATGAAGAGGACCGTTGGTAGGTGGAGTCATGGGAGATGGTTGGACCAATGAAGGAGGTATCACATCAACCTTCTCTTTGGAGGAAGAATAATCTTAGGCTCGAGTGGTAAGTGTGATGTCATTTTGCTTTGAATCACCTATACACATTAAGACATAGGATGTATTGGAGGGGGAAGGTTGGTCATGAATGACCAATTGGGCTTGTTGTTGAGAAGGGAAGGGTTGTGACAATACGGTTGGAGTGGGTGGTTTCGTGGTCCCTTGAAGGAACTTAGTAACCTCAGCTAGTTGTGGACAGTCCTTAGTGTAGTGATCATCACCACAGATAAGACAAGGGTATCGGGGTTTGTGCTTATCCCTATCATCAACGGGTGGTGTTTTGGTTCTCTCTACTTGCGAATTATTTTTGTCCTCATTATTCTTACCCTTTCTCTTTCTGGATTTTTTTTACTGGTGGGGGTAGATTGAACAACATTCACCTTAGAAGTCTTGCCGATGGGAGGGGTAGGAGACGGAGAATTTTGAACATTAGAAGAAATGGGTTTGGGGTTGTTGCTAGAGGTTTGGATGGAATGAGGTTGGGCATGGAAAGTGCCAATCACACCGTCGACTACATGAGAAGCAGCAAGAGTAGTTGAAGTGGAAGAATTATAAGCATGAGGTGCATCAGGGAGTAAGTCGTAAAGAGTACCCGTTTGTGAGTAAATGAGGTCAAGTTATTGAGAACAACTAATGGCTCGTTCTTTCGTGACAACTTCACCCATGGCGATGTCATGACCGATGTCATTCATGAATGATTTCATGAACCACTCTGCCAACAACTGATCGGGAAGTTCGAGTTTGATGAGACGTCATCTCCCTCGCCACTCATGAATGTGATCAGAGATATGAGTGGCTTTTTTTTGTTTGAAAGAACTCAAAATCTTGGTCCACGTTTCATAGCAGATCGGTAACTGGTAGTGGGTGAGGAAAGCCATAGTGAGGGTGTTGAAGTCAGCGAAGAAACCTTGTGGTAATTCTATATACCACTTCATGGCGAAGACCGTGAGGGTTCGCTGAAAAAGGCGTAAGCGAATAGAGTCATCCATCAAGGAGTTGGATGAGCACCAAAGGTGAAATGTCATTACATGATTGTTCAGGTCCTCTCCTGGTTTGCCATCAAATTTAGGGATGTTGGATGGTAGTTTGTCCGATATGGCAGGCCATTGGGGAGAGTGACGGATTGGATCATTTAAAATCCTCGACAGATATGGGAGGTCCAAGGTGGATAAGAAAGGTAGCTGACTATTCACATGTCGGTACTGGTGACTTTGGGGATGGAGTCTCGTCGGCAAACCAGTGGGACCATAGGCAGTCTGCATATAATACGAGGATTCGGGCAGATTCGATGGTTGGTGTGGAGGCAAGTAACTCATAGGGTTGTACTCTTGAATGGGGGTGTGGGTTTGAGCATTCGAGCCCCAAATAGGATTAGACGTACCTGGATAGGGTTAGCCTGTACCAGGGGGTACGACGGAGCTAGTCGGAGGTTGTTTCCCTCCAGTCAGGTGAGAGTTATGTTGTATAAGATGATTCCAATACTGGGCCAAAGATGGAGGTATGTTTTGTCCATAGGGTGGGGTCGGTGGGGGTTTCCCTCCAATCGGGGGTTGTGTTCCAATTGGGATTTGTCCTGCAAGGGGGGGTTGAGTTGGGCCTCCTTGGTGAAATTGTCCACCAACAGGAATCTGGTAATTTGGTGTGAATGACGGAATGGTGCCACTAGGATCAGTGCCTCTGATAGAGGATGGAAGAGGTCCTCTGAAATGGGGTGGAGGAAGTGTCGGAATGAAACCGGGAGGATGGTGCCCAGAAGGAGTGGGACCACCAGGAGTTCGGGATGTGATTTGCATAGGAGCAGGAATAGAGGCATTCAATGCATGGTATCCGAGTGGAAGTGTCGGGGTGACTCTGGCCGAAAGTGGTGTGCCAATGGGGGCTTGGTTAGCCACGGTAATCCCAGTGTGAAGACTCATAGTATTTGTGTAATGGACCATTTGTAAAGGGAGAGTCAAGATGTGGTCAGCTCGCAGAGCTTCGGTACTAGGAAAATAATAAGTAGTAGTAAAAGGTATTGCATCTGGATTAGATGTCTCAAGTAGCTTAGGTGAGACAGTGATATCAATGCCTACTCCTGAGTCAAAGAGATTCCATCTAAAAATGCCAATAGTCCAAAAAGGATCTCGACCCTCAGGTCCTAGGAAAGGTCCAATCGGTGATCCAAAAGACTGAACAACCAAGTCTCTGGAAGAATTCACTCGCATAATGTGTCTCTCGGAGTCGAGATGAAGTTGAAATTCCTCTCGAGAATTGGTAATTCAGAATCATTCTAGAGAGTCAGCTCTTTCCACTTGTGGAGTGGCAACGTCTTGGACTTCACTCTGTTGAGGAGAGCCCTTTGGTGAGTTGGTAGGAAAGGGTTGAGAACCTTCCAGATTTTCTGGGGGTAAGCCTCGCATTCTATGTGAACAACATGGAGGGTCATTTGTGATCGAGTTAAAAACTTACGAAGGAAATTCTATGGTCAACTTGGGTAAACAAACAACATGTAAATGATAATATAAAGGGTGTCTTCCCTATAAACTTCTTGTATGTAGTTATGTAATCCCAAATCACTGCAAGGATCCTTAAATCCCAGTCATATCTCCCTATGTTGCACACCTTGGTTAGTGCATTCTCCAGTATCTTGTTGAAGGCCTCCACCATTTCATGTTCTTGTAGGTGATATGGAGTTCTCTTTTGATGTTGTATCTGGAATTCTTCTATTAGTGTTGCAATTGTCTTGTTCAAAAAGTGAGTCCCCTGGTCACTCATAAGTATCTTAGCACACCCAAGCCTTGTAACTATGTTCTCAAACAAGAACCTTGCAGTTGTCTCCACACTAAAATCTATAATTAGTTCCACTTCTTCCCATATTTTCAAGTATTTTGTCACAATAATTATGTATCTGGCTCCAGTTCTTCTTGTTGGTGGGTTAATTGGTCCAAAAAAATCCACTGCCATTTGTCAAACACCTACAGGGTAACTTGTGGATTCAAGGGAATATCATCCCTTCACAATGATCTTCCTACTCTCTTTAAAACATTGTAGCTCTGGCAATATTCCTTTGTGTTCTTATGGAGGATAGGCCACCATATGCCTCCACACAAGATCTTCTACATTGTCTCCTTTCCTACATAATGTCCTCCTGTAATTCCATCATGTGCTTCTACTAAAATCATGGGTCTTTTGTGTTCTAGCATACATCATCACAGTATCCCATCTATTTCTAACTTATATAAATTTCCTATGATCTTCTTGGCTACTATCATATCGGATGGAGCCACTCATGTGCTCAAGTATTGGACAATTTCAACAAACCCATCGTCTACCATCTTGATTGAAAACAATTTCACATCTGGTAAGCTATAATATAGGTTACCTGCATCCTCCCCTATCAAAATCCATGACAAATGATTTGGTCCTACATTCAATTTTCCTGGCTTCATGATAACTCTAAAATCACACTCCCAAAACAACAAAAACCATCTGCAGATCCTCCCCCCTAACACTAGTTTGTTCACTAGATATTTGAGTGTAGAATGGTATGTATACATCTTGAAGTGGGATCCCAACATATAATGTCTAAACTTCTTCAAATAATATACCATTGCCAAGCCTTCTATTTATGTCAGCATATAATTTTTGTCAGCAGTCAACAACTTCCTACTAGTGAAAGAAATCAGATGACTAACTCGCCTTCCCCATGATAGGATAACATTGCGTCGAGTGCTATTGATGATGCATCCACATGGATGTGAAACTTTTTTTTCCAATATGGGAATACCAGAATGGGCACAATTACTAACGTTTGTTTTAATACATCCATACCCTTTTGACAATCTTCGTTCCAATGAAACTTAGCTTCTTTCTTCAGTAACTTCTCCATTGGGGCTGTAATATGTGCATAACCTTTAATAAATTTCTGATAGTAACATGTATGACCCAATGTTGTTCTCAACTATCATACTAATTCAAGTGGTGGAAAATTAACAATTATTGCTATCTTGGCTGGATCAACTAACAAACCTTGCTTTCATACCACATGGCCTAATAGTATCCCAAACGGTGTGCAGAAAATACATTTCTTCAAATTTAACGAAATATGATATTGTATACATTGATCAAGAATCAACCTTAAAGTTTCTATGTGATCTTTCAACAGGAAAAATATAGTCCAATCATCTAGGTATACTTCAAGAAACTGATGAATAAAATCCTTAAAAGTTGGGACAACTACTCTACAAAACACATAAGGTGCATTCTTTAACCGAAAGGACATCACTGTCTACTAGTAGCTTCCCCACTCCATCGCAAATGTCATCTTGTGTCTATCTTCTGGCGCAAACTTTATCTAATGGTATCCTAAAAATCCATCGGTGAACAAGTAGGCCTCATGTCCTCCTACGTTTTCCAATACTTCATCTGCAAAGTGGGTTGGGAATGGGTCATGTAAGCTAGATTTGTTCAACTTTATTAAATCTACACAAATTCTGATACCCCCCATTTTGTTATCTTGGAACACCATTGAGATTATCCATTCATATTTTACAACGGGTCCAATTATACCATCTTGTATAATCATGTCCAGTTCTGTTTTCACTTTTTCCTTATGCTTTGGATTTAATCTGTAAGGTCTCTGGCTTACCAGCTTAACATTTGGTTTCAGAGGGATCTTCATCTCGCCTAATTCTCCAGTTATTCCCTTCATCTCTGAAAATGTGGTTGGAAAAATATCTTGGTACTCACGCAATAGGTTTGTGATATTTTCCATGGTCTCATCATTCCAATAATCCCAAATGTTTGCAAACTTTGGCTTCTCATATGTGCCAATGTTCACTTTTCTCACTATTAAGGGCTTTGCGTATGCATCAGATTCAAGTGTTGGACCTACTACCTTGCGTTCCCCTTCAATTTCTGATACCTATACATTTCTTGGGTCTTCTTCATCTTTGTCATCCTCAGTAATGTTATAAAATTCCAATAATTCATGAGTTGTAGCAGACTCTCTGTCTATACTACATGTAGTTGTTAGAAAAACAGGACCATGGAGCAATAAAATAAAACAAATGCAGAAACAAAACACAGAAGATATGCAATACAATAGAGACACAGATTTACGTGGTTCACCCAGTGTGGGCTACATCCACCAGAGAAATTTCCAGGTCCTTCCTTTATTATTATCCAGCATATGAAGGGATACAACCTACAACAAACCCACTGTAACTTCCTCTTCTTTCTCTCACAATCTCCTATCTTAGAATACAATATTCACCATCAACCATAGCCGCAATACATTTTCCTCATAAAAGAGGGTTGCCTTCTAGGGCGAAAAACCCTAACATAATCTCTACCGTTAGATCTGTGACCTTATAATGAATGGTCCAAATTTACAATGAAATTACAATATACATTTACAAGGAAATTTTTCCTTCTGGGGCTTCACCCCCGAACCCCCGCTGGGGGCCCACTTGCCCCCAGACCCCCCAGCTGGGGGCATAGCCCCCCCAAACCCCACAGAGGGGGTACCCCCCCCTTTGCACTCCCCCGTGTGGAAGAGTGTACATACTTCTGGGGTGTAATTACTTCATGGGGTATAAACATGGCTGAAAGAAAGGACCTCTAAATTAGGAACATAATTAGGCTCCACAACCAAAAATCTCCCACATGGGGACTAATCTCAACAACTCCACTGTTGTTGTATATGTTGGACTCTGAACCTTCTTGGACCTGGAAAATTTCTCATCTTCATCTTGATTCTTGAAGACCAACTGAAACTGAGTAGGAACTCAGTTTCTCCCTGGTTACTCCCTTTGCTAACATGTCTACAGGATTCTGGCTAGTGTGTATCTTTTCCAACTTCAAATGTCCATCTTCCAAGGCAGACTGTATGAAGTGGTACCTCAACTGTGTATGCTTAGTCTTCAAATGGAAGGCTGAGTTCTTTTCAAGGTGACTGGCACTCTGACTGTCACAGTACAACCTATTGTTCTCCTGCTTCTTTCCCAATTCCTCCATAAACCTCTGTAACCAAATCATCTCTTTACTAGCCTCGCTAGAAGAAACATACTCTGCCTCTGTTGTTGAAAGTGAAAAAACCTTTTGCAGTTTCGAAATCCAACTTACTGATGTTCCACCTATAGTAAAAACATATCCTGTGGTGCTCCTCCTGCTATATTTATCACCTGCCATATCTGAATCAACATATCCCTGTAGAAAAGTGTCTGAACCTCCAAAACATAATGCATGAGTAGTAGTACCTCTCAAATATTTGAGAATCCACTTTATTGCCTCCCAATGTTCTTTACCTGGATTGTTCATATACCTGCTCACAACTCCCACTGCATGTGCAATATCCATTCTTGTGCAAACCATTGCATACATCAAGATGCCAACTGCTGATGAATAAGGGACCCTGGACATGTATTCTATCTCCTCCTGCGTCTTGGGACATATTTCCTTAGTTAATTTGAAATGGCTGGCCAAAGGTGTACTAATTGATTTTTCATTCTGCATTCTAAACCTCTCCAACACCTTCTCTGTGTACTCACCCTGAGACAATGTCAATTTGCGATTTTTTCTGTCTCTTGTTATTCTCATGCCAAGGATTTTCTTTACAGCAACGAAATATTTCATCGAAAATGAATTGGCTAATTTTTTCTTGAGCACATTTATATCTTGCATATTAGACCCCCAGCAACAAGCATGTCATCTACATACAATAGCAAGATAATAAAGCTTCCATTTTCTAGCTTTTTAAAATAAACACAGTGATCAGAATGACATCTACTATAACCCTATTCTGTCATAAACCTATCAAACTTCAAATACCACTACCTTGGAGCTTTATTTAGGCCATACAAGATCTTCTTCAACCTACATACCAAATTCTCCTTCTCTTTGACCTCATACCCCTGTGGCTACTGCATATAAATCTCTTCCTCCAAATCCCCATGGAGAAAAGTTGTTTTTACATCTAACTGTTCAAGATGCAAATATTCTACTGCCACAAGACTTAAA
>ML778505.1:345152-359469 GCA_009831015.1 Picea engelmannii | reverse complement strand
CTTCAAAATTAAATGTTACCTTAAATTTTCAGATGAGCTTCTCCCAATCCATTGTTCCTCTGTGCACTTCTAGCTCTAAATACCAGTTCCTTGGAACTGTCTCCAGCATATGTATGAACTTGTGTGTCCATTCCTGCTTCGGCACTTGATTCCAAGTTGTAATACATCACGCCACATTATTCTTCAGATCACTCATCCTTGTATACTTGGGAATAATGTTCCATTTTCCAAACCTGAGCTGCATCAACCTTTTGCAATGTTTCCATTCCTCTATCCCTTCCTTGTGGGTTTCCCACCATCTCGTTGGGGATGCTCTCAGTGAAACATCTAATGCTAACAACCTTTGTTGTTCAGGTATCTGCAACTCAAATTTGTTAACAAAAAAACTTACCCCGATTAATCCTTCGAACTTTAGCGTATCACATACCTATTTTTTCATCCAATGCAAAGAATGATTAATGCATGCACACCTTCTGGTCGACACTTCATGCAACCAGTGTTTCCAATGTTCGAGTCCTTCCTCCAAGTCTTGATGCGCAAGAGCTTATGCTTCTCCAACTAAGCACACCGTCTGCAGTGGGATTATCGTAGTCATTCATGCGCGTTGTCATATTATATAAGTTATCAATTTCCTTTCTTTCGAGCTCCACATATAATCTTACCTCCATAGGGTCTAATGGTGCAGTGACCTTTAAGCCTGCTCCTTCAAAAATCATCTCTCTCTTCTTCATGTTGAAAATCACATGATTGTCGAAGGCCCAATCCATTCCAAGCAAATTTGGGTATGACTGACTATTATCCACAATATTGATGACTTCAAAGTTAGCTACACTGCACACTCCATCTATGTTCAAAGGTACTCATATCAGTCTCTCGATCGGTATTATCTTATGTTGGTTATCCAACCTCAACTAGATAGTTGACCAAACTAGTTTTGGTTTTCCCATCATCTCCCATGTCTGTCTTGGAAGAACATTGATGTTTGATCCTAATTCCAAGATGACATTATACATGTCATATTCTATTATCTATGCACTTAATCTGGATTCCTTGTTTGTCCTTTTCTTGAGCAATACCTATTTTATTTCTTTCTGCTTCGTGGGTACTTCTCAGTCTTTGTACATTGATCAATCATTCTACACAGTGTACTCAGTGTTGTATCATTCTACATCAATTCTAAATAGTTTTTTAGAAAGTCTTTCAAGGTATTTACCTTCATGGATGCCCTTTCTGGTATAGTGCGATCATAAAACGATGGCATATCGTATACTGGTGGTGTTTCTGACATTGAGGCTATCTAGTATGGTCCTAGTATCTCCTTCCTTTCTTGTTGATAGGTTTCTTTTCTTTTGTGGATTGAATTTTGGAATGGGCTCAGTTTCTTTCCTTATCCATTGTTCCACTCCTTTCCCTTTCTCAATCGCATCTAGTCTGGTTCTCGTTCCACCACGCGTAACAACTGCTACTCTTGGTTGACTATCGCATTCTTCAGCGACTATCATCTGCAGGTTTTGGTTCTGATTCTGATGTTTATTATGATGTGGGTTTTGATTCCCTCTTTCCTGCCTCTTTGCTATCAATTGGGGACAGTTTTCTGTCGCATGATCCAAGGCTCTACAATACGTGCATGTCATGCAAGGATTTGGGAAATCTCTTGCTAAATGTCCTAGTTGATTTCACTTATAACAAATTATCGGTCCTCTTCCTCCTTGACCAGATCCTCCACGTCCACCATGATTAAAGCCTCTTGGAATGTTATACTACATAATTCCTCCTTCTCTTGTGATATTTTCTTCATGAATTTTATATGCATCCAAAATATGCTCTCTCTTCAAGTCGAATGTGCGACAATATTTCTCATCATGTCCTACTAATTTACAAAAGTTACAAAATAAATTTCTTGGGGTGCTCTGATATTTTTGTAGTAAGGGACAAGCAGTCAGATGGTTCCCCCATGCCTTACATATCTCGCAATACCCCACTCCTCCTGGAAATGAGTTCGGTGCTCCTATGGCCATATACTGTGTGAAGGTTGAACACTCTTCATTTATATGGTCTTCTGTCTTAAATGTTATACACCAAAAATGTTTGTGCTTTTCCTTCTTTATCTCTAATAATTGAATTCTCAACGCAACCAACTATGACTGTACCTCCACTATACATGTGCCATCCCCTACATGAGATGCTTCTAATTTCATTGTGGTTTCTAAAGCTTATGGTTGTGATGCTTCATATGCTATGAGGATCCCATGTAGTTCATCCACTGTGAGGTTATCAAGGTCCGGTATGTCTTCAAGAGTATAAATCTTGGTGTCATACCTCATGGGTAGTGATCTCAAGATCTTTTGGACAATGGGTTTATTTTTGAGTTTTTCTCCTAATGTTCCGATTGAATTTACCACTTCATCGACTCTCTGAAGATATTCTACTATGTTATTTTCTTATTTAATTTTCAAGTTTTTAAATTGTGTGTTGTAGGTTTGTAATTTGGCATGTTTGACCTTGCTATCTCCTTCATATATGAACTTTAGTTTGTCTCATATTTCTTTTTCTGACTTACAATGCATTACTTTCACAAATATAGTATTGGCTAATCCTCCTAAGATGGCATTGACTACTTTTGCATTGTCATTGCAAAGCTTCTTTTCAGTTGAGCCTTTGGGAGGAGTAGCAGGTGCACTATACCCATCTATTACAGTTTTCTAGATATCAAAACCTAGGGACATTAGATAGATTTTTATACTCACACTCCAAAATTCATAATCATCCCCTATGAACATAGGTGCTATGTTGGAAGACATTACATCTTATTGATCCATTGGATTATGCAGAATCTACCTTCTAGTTATTAGATTGTGTTGAAGTCACCCACTCTGATACCAATTGTTGGAATATGGTTTAATACTGAGAGGGGGGGTGAATCAGTATTAACAACTTTTCACAATTTTTAATTATTTATTTATTAACTTTATTGATCAACGAGAAACTTCAGAAATAACATCAATAAATATAAACTTAAATTACAAATTACAAGTTTTATATGAAGATTGATTTAGAGCACCAACTCTAGGAGATAGGAGACAACAATCCCCTTGTTTAGGGCACTAACCCTAGGAATCACCAACTCCCTTTTTTTAGGGCACCAACCCTAGGAAGAACCAACTCCCTTTATTTAGGGCACCAACCCTAGGAAGCACCAACTCCATGTTTTAGGGCACCAACCCTAGGAAGCCCCAACTCCATGTTTTAGGGCACCAACTCCCTATTTTACACTTTAATTAGCAAAGGATACTAATCCTTCCTTTCTCCTCCCTACCACCCTCACTTCATAAGTATCTTTGTCTTTCTTCCTTGGACTTTGCACTTGCTTTTGATATTCTAATGTAGACCACAGAGACAGATTTAGTTCACCATACCTTTCTGTTTATATCGTATTCCAAAAGGTATGAAATTGAACCATTGTGTTTTTTAATAATGAATCATTGCACCTTTTCATTTTATTAACAAAATAACAATAACATTGTCATTTTTAATTAGGAACAAATTTTCTCCTTTGTTTATTTCTTTACAAAAAGGATCTTTAACCTCCAAGTCAAATTCCTGTATTTTTGCAAGCCATCTACCCCTCTTACCATCACTATCTACTTGTACTAAAATATCCTTTACAACGCTGGTAGGTACATATGCAATGATTTTTGAATGTAATAAGTACGTTCTAAAAGCCTTCAGGGCCTTGACCATTGCATAAGCTTTCTTTTCCATTATGTTGTATTTCAGCTCAGCATCTCGGAGGCTCTTACTGAAAAAGGCGATGGGTTACTCATAACCCTCCTCATTCTTTTGTAGGAGAACAACAACCAATGTATGTTTTGAAGCAAATGAAAAAATGAAGAACTCTTTAAGATAGTCTGGACTAGCCAGTACTGGAGCTTCACTTATAAATTTTTTAATATGATCAAAAGATGCCCTTGCTTCTGTCGTCCACTTGACTTCGTTGTTCTTCCTGAGCATATCTGTGATCAGTTTAACAATTTCAGCAAAATTAGGCACGAATCTTCTCAAAAAATTTATTTTTCCTAGAAAATATTGAATCTCTTTAACATTTCTAGGAATGGCCAATGTTTCTATGGCCTCTACTCTTTTCGGATCAATTCTTATACCATCTCGGGATACTATATGGCCTAGCAATTTGCCTTCCTTCATTGCAAAATGAGATTTTTTCGGATTTAAGGAAAGACCATACTTACGACATTTCTCAAAAGTTTGTTTTAAATGAATAATGTGATCTTCATCTGATTTTGAAAACACAGTAAGATCATCTAGATATATCACTACAAACTTATCTCTTTCACCAACAAAGGCAATATCCATTGCTCGTTGAAATGTAGCTCCTGGATTCATTAATCCAAAGGGCATTTTATCATACATAAAAGTACCCCAAGGAGAAGTGAATGCAGTCTTTTCTTTATCAGATTCACTAACAACAATTTTGTTATATCCCCAAAAGCCATCAATCATTGACATCCTGGTTGCCCCTACTACTTTTTCTAGCACGTGATCCATTTTCGATAGAGGGTAATTATCTTTGAGAGAAGATTTGTTTAAATTTCTGAAATCAACGCATAATCTGATCTCTCCATTTTTCTTTCTTACCGGTACTAAATTGGCAACCCAATCAGAATATCTCAAAGGGACAATAATTTTAGCATCCAAAAGTTTTTTAACCTCTTTTTCAATTATAGGTAACAAGATCGGATTAAATTGTCTGAGTTTTTGCTTGAATGGTTTAACACCTGGTTTAAGTGGAATTTTATGTTCGATTACCGAGGTGTCATAAGTTTTTAAATCTTCATACGACCAAGCAAACACATCTTTATACTTTTTCAGCAACTCTGTATATTTAGTTTTATTTTCTACTGACAAAAATTTAGATAATTTAACATTTTTAGGATTATTTACAGTTCCTATACTACAGTCTTCAACCTCTTCTGGTTGAGGTTGCAGAGTGGATTTAGAAGGGATATCGTCTTTATTAAAGAGTCTTTCCAAAGGTATTAGACCTTTGGGGATTTGATTATTTTTCAAAACAAGCATCCGGTGATCAGCTATTTTGTCATGGAACTCCTTTACATCTTCACCTTCCTGCATGATCCAAAAAGGATCATTTTGATTTTCCTGATCATTATAAGTTTCTGAAAACTCATCTACAGATTCAAGGAATTTTCTGAGTTGTTCATCATCTTCAAAAACCTGCCAATGCTGTACATTATCAGGTATGGAAGGTCGATGTCTCATTTGAATATGGTATTTCAAATTAAAAGACGTTGGGGGGTCAAATGTTGAAGCGGCTTTAGCTAAGGCATCGGCCTGTTGGTTTTCAGATCTAGGTACAAAATGGAAATTCACAGAAGTGAAGAAGTTTTCAACTAAATCCCATACACGGTTTCTATAAGTCTTTAACCTAGGATGTTTTGCTTGGTATTGCCGATTTACTTGTCTTATGATTAATTCGGCATCCCCGAACACTTCATTATTTTTAATTTTCATTTTTCGCGCAGCTTCTAAACCAAGTACTAGAGCTTCATATTCACAAACATTATTAGTACAATCTATAAACCACTGGAGTCTATAAGAAAAAGGTATTACAAATTGATCGCCAGGAGCGATAAGGAGTACTCCAGCTCCAGCTCCGAGATAAGAAGAAGCTCCGTCAAAAAACATCTTCCATGTGCCAGTACTATATACATTTTCTTTTATTTCATTTTTTTGAACTTTTTCTTCGATATCTTTATTATCTACATCTATCTCGAAATAATCATCTAACGATAAAATGCAGTTTCCTAAATCTTGGTCCGCGATATACACTGGGTGGTTTGTAGGGTTTTTAGGATCACTCACAGTGAATGCCATCCGAGTTTCCCTGTATAGACGGGTGAATTGACCTCCAAAAACAAGGATCGTTGCATACGTCATGTCTAACTGGATGGATCCTTCAAGTTTAGCACCCCAAGATCTGGATAGTAGCATTCCATATTTTGGTGGGATATCTGCTACTACTACATCCATAAGAATGCTTTTAGAGGGTATCTGTGCTAAGTTAACCACTAGGTCTTTGATCGTTCCTATACATTTAACCCTCCTAGAATCAAAAGAGTACAAATCACCATATGGTCTAGTGACTTCAAGACCAAGTTTGTCCATTATGGCTTTGGGCATGACA
Organism: Picea engelmannii; assembly: GCA_009831015.1. Classification (NCBI taxonomy): domain Eukaryota; kingdom Viridiplantae; phylum Streptophyta; class Pinopsida; order Pinales; family Pinaceae; genus Picea; species Picea engelmannii. The sequence continues at coordinate 353,249 of ML778505.1, read as the reverse complement.
TTATGTGAAGCTCCAGAATCTAACATACAATTGTGTAGAAGGTGATCAAAAACAGTAAGCGTGATATAAAAAGGAGCTACAGTATCTTTGGGACCTTCTACATGCGGACCGAAAGATATGATAGGTCTATCATCTTCTAAGTTAATTGAGTCCGCTTGACTTTCCTTTTCAGAAAAATTTATCATTTTAGCTATTTGTTTCCGGTAAACCGGATTCTTGGCTAATTCTACAAGTGGGATAGGAATTTTAATCTTGCTTATTTCGTTTTCTAAGTTAAAATTACCTATGGCCTTGTCGTTTTCAATATGTGGGGCTTCCATAATCTTTTTCTCAGTTTTTTGTTGAGGTGCAACCCTTTTTTCTTTTACAGGGGTTGGAATATTTACAGGGGTTGGAATATTTACAGGGGTTTGAATATTTACAGGCTCTGACTGTACAAGATTATCTGTTTTATTTCTGTTTGTAGACTGTTTATATGCAACTTTAGGATTATCCTCATTTGTATCATTTCTAGGTAAAACCTTTTTCGCTGGAACATTAGGAAAATTTTTACTTCTAGACCTTAAATTATATCTTCCTTGCAAATCAGCGATGATGTCATCTGCAACACTCTGATATGTTTGATCATCAGTTGCATTAATACTAACTGCATCTTTTGATTTACTTTCCTTCATTAACGATGCCTCATAATCTTGTCTAGACACATAAGGATACATGTTATCGTCACCAAGACAATCAATATCTTCATCTAGCTGTTCAAATTCACCAAAGTCTTCTTCTCCAATATAATCTTTAGTTTTAAAAGGAGCTTGAACTTTCTGATCTTCATTTTTTATTGTTTTGTGTGGTCCTTGTGGCTCAGGATTTTTTTGGAAATCCTTTCTGGGAAAATTATCCCTTCCAGGTTTCTCTAATTCCATTTTAGAAATTTTATTGGAGAGTTGTTGGATGACCCTTGCCATCTCATCTATCCTATCTCCAACAGATTTCCCTGACCCTGAAGGTCCACCCTGTTCTTTAAATTTTTTATTTTCTTTATTAACATTTTCTGTCTTTGCTTTTAACTTTCCAGATGCCATCATATTAGATTCAATTTCTACGGCATCATCTTGCATCTTAGGAAGATCTAAAGACCGTCTCTCCCTCAACAATAATGCAAAGTCAGGATCGAAAGCTCCAGCGTAAGTTACTTTAGCTGAAGGTTGGGAAGGCTTAACTTCAGCAGGAATTTTGTTATATAGTTTATTAAATCTTTGTGTAAATTCCAATACTGATTCAAAATTTTTCTTTTTAAGTGCTCCGAATTCTGTCAGGTAATAGAGGTGATCTTTTCTCTCACCCCATTCTCTAATAAAAGCACTTTCCATCTCTTCGTAAGCTCTTAACGACCCAGCTGGTAAGGATCTAAACCAAGTTCTTACATGTCCTTCAAAGGTTTGAACCAGTAATCTGGAATAAACATCTTCGTGTTCAATTCCAAGAATGTCCGCAAACTGGTCGAAAAAATTAATATGTTCTTGTGCGGTTAGATCACCCTCCCCTGTAAATTTAGGGAGGCTTTTCATATAGTTTTCGGGTAGATCATGAAGAACGGCAGGGAGTACTAGGGGAGCATACCTAGCGGATACTTTGGCAAAAATCATGGGAACAGGTATTTGATTTCCACCACCACCACCACCTACACCTCCTCCACCTCCTCCAACATTTTGTCCTGCCATGGTTAAATTTGGACCTGAATTTGGGACAGTATTTGGAGAAGATTCTTGGAAGATAGGAGACGAAACTTCGGGAAAAGAAAATGAGTCAAAAGAAGGTGGTAAAGAAAGTGATCGTTCAAAAGATTCAGAAGAATTTGATTTTGTAAAATTGCACTGATCTGTATTGAAAATTGATAAAAGGTTTTGTTTAAAAGATTTTCTAGATTTTAAGATTTTCTCCGGATTTGAGACTGGCGAGGTCTGTTTAGTATCCGGATTTCTTCTGGTATTTTTTCAGCTACTAGCCAGTTTATTTTTAAGTGGAGTCACTAAGTGAAAGACGATTAGCCTTATAAATTTTTCTGCTCTTGTTCACTATCAAGGACAGAAAGTGTCAATGTCGTTCTACCCAGGGAATCAATTCATTACTTCGCTCCCCGGCAACGACGCCAAAAATATGTTGTTCCAGAGTTTGTGTTTTAAGGCTATAAAACACACCGTCTAGGCATCCAAATATGATAATACTTTTAAAACAAAGAAACAAAGAAAACTTGATCAGATTCAGTTTCTCAACTGTCTCTGTCTTTCATCCCTTTGTTCCTGGATGGTTATGTCGCGTTCAATCGCTGCCCATGATCGTTCTAACTCGGTTCTATTTTTTGCAGTTTGTAATATGGTGTTAAATAGGCTCAATGCAATGCTGGTTTGATCTTGTAAACCAGGTTCTACGTTTGGTTGTCTTCCGTTAGGGACTGTCATGGGTGATTGATTTTTTATATTTTTATAAAAGGGGTTTTTATAGATTTGTTACTTCAGACATTCAGATTAGATATTGATAAAACAACTTTAAAACTTAAAACAGAAAAATAAAGACACAATCAAGGTCGTTTCCTGGTTCAGTGGCAATTATGAGATTGTAAACAATGAAAAATAACACAGAGAAATATAAGGCTTTAATCTGGAAAGAATCTTATATTTCTAATAACAGTAATGAAAGGAATGCAGGTTTTCTAACAAAAGAAAATATTAAGGAACAGAAGGTTACAGGTCTTAAAATTATTAAAATAATTCCAGAGGAAAAACTGTAACACATTCAACATCCAAACCAATATGATACTATAAACAACAATTGCATATAATTCCAAATTGATTCACTTGCTAGAAATGCACATTAAGAAGAAGATTTAACAAATGAAACTAGACAAGGGAAGAAACATAGTCACTGAATGACAAGATCCAGAATCTTGTTGTGTATGATATTCTGATAAACTTTAAAGCTGGTCGTACAAAATTGTCTTTTTCCAAAAATTTATGAAGCCTTGTTTCAGCCTCTCGAAATTATATTTATACATTTCTGTCCAAAATTTCCGTTGGTAACTAACCAACTTCCTAATCTTTTGGTTGCAATAGACTAATGTCAACCGTTTATAATTTATTACAAAATACTAAAAATAAAAATATGTACAAAGTTTTAATTCTGAATCGAAGAACTTTCTTTATCTACTTCAGATTCTTGAATATGTTTTTCTAAAAAGTTCACCAAAGCCTTAGGAGCTTTGGGTATTTCGTTTGCTTCAAATGAGAAGAAACCTCTTTGCAGTCCGGGCAACTGGTTGGCAATTGCTTTCTCTGTAGATTTAACTTTTTCCAGTTTTGAACTGGAAGCTATCATTAGCTTCTCAATTTCTGCCATATTGACTATTTTGATATTTGAGATCTCAGATTTTTTCTCTTCCATTTCCTTTTTGCCTTCAGTTGATACCTGTTAATGTCAATCTCTCCTAATGAATCGGATAATCCATCTGTCCCAATATGTGTTGACTCTTTTTCAATGAAATCAAAAATATTTTGGCAATCTTCGTTGACATTTTTTGTAATCCTTTTATAACTTTCTAAGTTGGTTTCCCAAACCTTTATCATTGCATCTCCTTTCAACTGCTCTGAAATAGACAACTTCTGTGATTTTCCAATTTCCTCCTTTTGTAAAGCAGTGATCATCTTTTGAAAAGAATTTCTTACCGCTTTAGCTTCCATTTCTTTTTTTCCTGCCTCGTTCAAGGATCTCTTAGATTCTTGAAAATAACTCTGGATAGTTTCCAGATTGCAAAACACTTTTTGTTGTCCTTCCTTGATATTAGTATATATCTCAGATGATTTAGTCTTGAATTGATCTATTCCAATCACTTGATTAGCAATTGAAATGATCTTGTCTTGCAGCAATTTATTTTCATTGCCCAGTGTCTGTACTTGTTCTTGGGTAGTTTGAATCATATGTTTTGCTTCAGTTAAATTTTCATTTAACTTTTGAATTTCTTGTATATCTTTGAGCCTGGCTTGCTCAAGACCTTTTTGTATACCCCATCCTTTTATCATATCGGGATATGTTTGGCCACCTTCTACACATTCTTTTTGTTGAAAAGAAGCTACAAATTCTTTATTAAAAGTGTGCCTATAATTTGGAGATAGCTTATACATTACTTGTATATGTTCGGGCCTGAATGAGCCAATAACAGCTCCTTGCTCGTTTAGGATACTTCTTGTTGGAATGTCCACCTTATCCAGTGCCCAGACAATCATATATGTATATGAAACCAGTCTCGGACGTGCTGCAACCTTATGAAGACCTGTTTCGACGATGTCTCGGAGATGGTTGTCTGTACCATTGTCAGAATATGAAAGTTCATCCTCCATTTTCTTTGCAATTGCAGCCCATGATTTAAGATTGTGTACTACTCCAGCTGCAGTAGTGTCTGAAACGATATCGCCTTCTGGTTGTTCTTCGGTTTTCTTTGAAGTCTTTTTGGGCGCCATAATTATATGTTCACCATCTCTATGTTCAGTACCTCAGCAGCAAGATTCCAAAGCAAATAAAAACCGCCAATGATGGAGCAGCCCAAACGAAGAGGAGAAAACTCTGTGTTCGCTTGAATACCTGTAGCAGAGCAGAATTCAGCTTTGAAATAATGTAAATGATTCAAAATTTATTTCGAATATATCGTAAAATCCTCGAGATATGTTCATCTGTTATGAAATAAATGCAACAGATATTCCCGATAATATGTATTTAATGTTCGTACCTGAGTTCTTCCGATATTTTTAAATACGATAGAAACTTACCAAATCGAATAATTATCGCATTAATGATCATTTATTAGAATATTAAAACCTTAACTTTGTTTCAAAGAATGATTAATTAGCGTTAATGTTGGTTTAAATTTGAAAACACTTTCATCGGAGTTTCAGAACTTTCGATGTCAAGGAAATAAGTCATTGTAAAACCCAGATTGCCGAAATTGTGATGTATTAATTTAGTTAAAACCCATTATTATCTTAATTAATCCAGCTTAGCCTTTCGTAATTTCCTTAATCAAGAAATTGGAAACCGGGAAATCGAGGATCGGGGAATCGGGATATTTGATGATATGAAAATTACTGTTCGCAGAATCGCGAATCGTGATTTCCCGATGAGATTATTACTCTTTAATCATATTTAACATTAATTAAATTAACTTAAAACCTCACTTAAGAATTAATTGAAGTCAAGGATCGAAAAATCGGAGAATATGATGTTAATTTTATTTGTTCTTGCAAAATCACGAATCGCGATTTCCCGATTTAATTAACTTAAAGTTTTAAAATCCTTTTTTAAGTGTGATTTGAATAGATTATGAATTAATCAAGGATTAATGTATCGAGAAATCGGAGATCGGGGTTTCGCTATTTGATTTGAATTGAAAATTGTTGTTTCAAAACTTGCGAATCCCAATATCCCGATATGAATTTAACATTTCATTAAGTTTTATCATTACAGCTCATTTGCAATATTATTTGAAAAAGTGTTTGGAACATATGTTTACTTGAATTTAACCATTCTTATCTAAAGTCCACCATAAAGGCTTTTCGAATTCATCGGAGATGAAAAGTTTTGTTTTTTAATTTTTTTTATATAATGTAAAGACTCAGAGATATCAAATTTTTTTATCTTTAAAGTAAAAAATCAAGTTCTGTTTCAACAGCGTCCATCAAACCCTTTGTTGTCTTTTCTTTGGAAATATTGAAAGAAACCAACGCTGCCAGGCTTAGCCGTATTGTTCCTAGAGCTTTTCTGTCAATAATCTCCCATTCTTTGTCCTTCATGGTCGTCGGCTTCTTTGCTACTCTGCCCAATGGTAGGAATAGATCCTTATGATATAAATAATCTTCCAACTGCATCTTCCATTACTGGTAGTTTTGGCCATTAAATTTCTCGACTCTAAACTTTCCATCTTCCAACATTGCTCTGACTTGAACCAGGAGCCCTCTTTTCCTGCGAGTTACCTTTCGCTCTAATACCAGTTGCTAGAAAAACAGGACCATGGAGCAATAAAATAAAAAAAATGCAGAAACAAAACATAGAAGATAAACAATACAATAGAGACACAGATTTACGTGGTTCACCCAGTGTGGGCTACGTCCACCAGAGAAATTTCCAGGTCCTTCCTTTATTATTATCCAGCATATGAAGGGTTACAACCTACAACAAACTCGTTGTAACTTCCTCTTCTTTCTCTCACAATCTCCTATCTTAGAATACAATATTCACCATCAACCATAGCCGCAATACATTTCCCTCATAAAAGAGGGTTGCCTTCTAGGGAAAAAAACCCTAACATAATCTCTACCGTTAGATCTGTGACCTTATAATGAACGGTCCAGATTTATAGTGAAATTACAATATACATTTACAAGGCAATTTTTCCTTCGGGGGCTTCGCCCCCAAACCCCCACTGGGGGGCCACTTGCCCCAGACCCCCCAGCCGGGGGGATAGCCCCCTTGGACCCTGCAAAGGGGGTACCCCCCCCTCTGCACTCCCCCACATGGAAGAGTGTACATATTTCTGGGGTGTAAATACTTCATGGGGTATAAACATGGCTGAAAGCAAGGACCTCTGAATTAGGAAGATAATCAGGCTCCACAACCAACAGTAGGTACTATCTCTACTTGTCCTTCTTCCATAGAATTTTTGCCTATAATGACTTGTAAGACTACATCAACTAAAGGTGACTCAACTTCAAAATTAAATGTTACCTTAAATTTTCAGATGAGCTTCTCCCAATCCATTGTTCCTCTGTGCACTTCTAGCTCTAAATACCAGTTCCTTGGAACTGTCTCCAGCATATGTATGAACTTGTGTGTCCATTCCTGCTTCGGCACTTGATTCCAAGTTGTAATACATCACGCCACATTATTCTTCAGATCACTCATCCTTGTATACTTGGGAATAATGTTCCATTTTCCAAACCTGAGCTGCATCAACCTTTTGCAATGTTTCCATTCCTCTATCCCTTCCTTGTGGGTTTCCCACCATCTCGTTGGGGATGCTCTCAGTGAAACATCTAATGCTAACAACCTTTGTTGTTCAGGTATCTGCAACTCAAATTTGTTAACAAAAAAACTTACCCCGATTAATCCTTCGAACTTTAGCGTATCACATACCTATTTTTTCATCCAATGCAAAGAATGATTAATGCATGCACACCTTCTGGTCGACACTTCATGCAACCAGTGTTTCCAATGTTCGAGTCCTTCCTCCAAGTCTTGATGCGCAAGAGCTTATGCTTCTCCAACTAAGCACACCGTCTGCAGTGGGATTATCGTAGTCATTCATGCGCGTTGTCATATTATATAAGTTATCAATTTCCTTTCTTTCGAGCTCCACATATAATCTTACCTCCATAGGGTCTAATGGTGCAGTGACCTTTAAGCCTGCTCCTTCAAAAATCATCTCTCTCTTCTTCATGTTGAAAATCACATGATTGTCGAAGGCCCAATCCATTCCAAGCAAATTTGGGTATGACTGACTATTATCCACAATATTGATGACTTCAAAGTTAGCTACACTGCACACTCCATCTATGTTCAAAGGTACTCATATCAGTCTCTCGATCGGTATTATCTTATGTTGGTTATCCAACCTCAACTAGATAGTTGACCAAACTAGTTTTGGTTTTCCCATCATCTCCCATGTCTGTCTTGGAAGAACATTGATGTTTGATCCTAATTCCAAGATGACATTATACATGTCATATTCTATTATCTATGCACTTAATCTGGATTCCTTGTTTGTCCTTTTCTTGAGCAATACCTATTTTATTTCTTTCTGCTTCGTGGGTACTTCTCAGTCTTTGTACATTGATCAATCATTCTACACAGTGTACTCAGTGTTGTATCATTCTACATCAATTCTAAATAGTTTTTTAGAAAGTCTTTCAAGGTATTTACCTTCATGGATGCCCTTTCTGGTATAGTGCGATCATAAAACGATGGCATATCGTATACTGGTGGTGTTTCTGACATTGAGGCTATCTAGTATGGTCCTAGTATCTCCTTCCTTTCTTGTTGATAGGTTTCTTTTCTTTT
>ML778505.1:276682-325419 GCA_009831015.1 Picea engelmannii | reverse complement strand
ATTTCATTAATAACAAATGACTGAAATATGCTTACAGACAGAATGGAAATAAACTAGCTAGGGCGCTGGTAGCTTATCTCTGAGAAGAGATGTGGCTGCTACTCGCATCCATGAGAAGATGATTACAATGAGGCTCTAGAGTCATTTTTACAATAGACGAGAATGCCAAAATTCATAGACATCCAAAATCCTAACCCTAGGAGATGAAGCGCCAAAAGTCATGTGGGCCCCGTTTGGGTATGTTAGTACATCAACTTCCCGAGGTCGTAACTTTTGCATACGATCTCTGTTTTAGGCATGTGATAGCTCGTTGGAAAGGTATAGTCAAGGAGATTCATTTTGGGGGATCAATCATGCCTTCAGAGATCATTGAGAACATCGATCTCAAAAAACCTTCATTTAGGCCCTCAAAATGGCCCCGAAAGTTAAAACCTGCTAAAAATAGTAAATTGCCAAAATTGCCAGAAAACTGTTTTGAGCCAGTCGGAAAAGGTGGGTGGCCACCGATATCCACCTGGATCAGTTTGAACTTTCTATCTCCTTCATATATGACCTTTAGTTTGTCCCAGATTTATTTTGTTTAATTACAATGCATTATTTTCACAAATATGGGATTGGTTAATCCTCCTAGGATGGCATTGGATTGTTTTGCATTTTCATTGCAAAGCTTCTTTCCAGTTGTGTCTTTGGGAGGATTAGTAGGTGCAGTGTACCCATCTATTACATTTTTTCAGATATCAAAACCGAGGGACATTAAATATCTTTTCATCCTCACCCTCCAAAATGTATAATGATTCCCTATGAACATAGGTACTCTATTGGAAGACATTCCCTCTTGTTGATCCATTGGATTATGCAGAATCTACCTTCCAGTTATCAAATTGTGTTGAAGGCACCCACTCTAATACCAATTGTTGGAATATGGTTTAATACTGAGAGGTGGGGGGTGAATCAGTATTAATAACTTTTCACTATTTTAATTATTTATTTATTAACTTTATTACTCAACAAGAAACTTCAGAAATAACATCAATAAATATAAACTTAAATTACAAATTACAAGTTTTATATGAAGATTGATTTAGAGAACCAACTCTAGGAGACAACAATCCCCTTTTGTAGGAAACCATTCCTAGGAAGCACCAACTCCCTTGCTTTAGGGAACCAACCCTAGGAAGCACCAACTCTCTTGCTTTAGGGCACCATCCCTAGGAAGCACCAACTCCCTGTTTTAGGGAAACAACCCTAGGAAGCACAAAATCCATGTTTTACACTTTAATTACAAAAATATATTGTTCCTTCCTTGTTCCTCCCTACCACCCTCACTTCATAAGTGTCTTCGTATTTCTTCCTTGGAATCTTCACTTTCTTCTGATCTTCTGATGTAGACCATAGAGGCATATTTATTTCACCATACCTTTATGTTTATATAGTATTCAAAAAGGTATGATATTGAACCATTGTGTCTTTTAATAATGAACCATTGCACCTTTTTATTTTATTAACAAAATAACAATAATGTTGTCATTTTTAATTAGGAACACATTTCCTCCTTTGTTTATTTCTTTACGAAAAGGCTCTTTAATTACATATTTAACTTCATTTTCCTTGAATTCATAGTTATATTGATTTGGTATTTTATCCTTTATAAGTTGATTAGACATGATTCGACTCTTCTTATTTTACTCTCATAATTATTGTAATCTCATATTAGATTTTGAACTCAGTTTCCTAGTGAAGTTTTCCTATACCTGAAACAAACAATTTCCATATGACCAGATTGTTGTGACTTATGGTTTAGACAAATATGGCACAAAAAAATGTACTATGGATGTTTATACATCAAGAAATTATCGATCACTCAAGCCACAAAGTCAAGTCGGAAAGTAATGTAGAGTTGACTACCTGGAGGTTGAAATGAAAAAATGAGTCAGTCACAATACAAGTTGAAGTTTATCGGTGCTGGAGTTGGAGGTACTGTAAGTTGAATTTTATCCAAGTTGAAGTCGAAGGAAATGCAGGTCAAAGTTTATCGGGATTGGAGTCGAAGGAACTGTAAGTCAAAATTTATCCAAGTCAAATTTGAAGGAAATGCAAGTCGAAGATATCCAAGTTAGAGTTAAGTCGAAGGCACTGTAAGTCGAAGTTTATCCAAGTCGAAGTCAAAGAAAATGCAAGTCGAAGTTATCCAAGTCAAAGTTGAAGTCAAAGGCACTGTAGTTCGAATTTTGTCCAAGTCAAAGTCAGAGGAAATGTTTAAACTTAATAACTTTCCAAAAGTTCCCTACATCCTGATGGTCGATTGAACCAACTGTGGAGTTCCACTGCTCTATGTTCTCTGTGTGTTTTGTGCTGCAATATTTTCTAAGATTCTCTTCAATCAATCAGGTACATCCCCTTTTTGACTTAAATGACAATATTTTCGCACAAACCCATCATTATTCATATCTCACACCATACCCATCCTCCTAGGGCCAAGGGGTTCGATGCTCCTATAGCCAAATACTATTTAAAGGTTGGAAACTCATTCTTATAATGGCCTTCCTTTCTGCAGGTAGTACACCAGACTTCTTCACGCTTTTCCTTCCCTTTAGAAATCTCCTACAAATGAATAGTAAATTCTCTTAACTGCAACTAAACCTAAGCCATCCCTGGACCATTCTCTCCTACAGGGGATGCTTCCAACTTCATGGCGATATCTAGTTCTTTTGATTGCAATGTAATCTTCTTATGTTTCAAAGGGCAATGTATATGTGGTAACAATCCTGCAATGAATCATTCCCTGTGTTGTTCATATGGAATCTTGAAGGTCAATCAATCCATCAATATCTTGAATCTCTTATCAAAATCCCATACTCATTCATTCTGCAACTACTTGATCTCTTTTAGTTATGTAATACACTGCAACTCAGACTTCAGTTTTTGGAATTGTTTTAACAAAACTTACTTGATGTCTTCCAACATTCTCACTTTTCCCGCAGGTGTAGTGGACTTATACTTCATATACCAAAGTAACACACGATCTCTGAATGTCATCACTAACTGCATGATTTTCGTATTATCATCCTCGACCTTCTTCATGATCCATATTTCTTCACATACAAATAAATATTATTCCATATCTTCTATCCCTACTCCATGGAATATAAGCATTCTCAATGTGGGGTCTACTCCCACCATTGTGTACTATGCAATATTCTTTCTTGGTGACACTAACCGATTTTGGGTTGCCGCACTACTTCCACTACTCTGATTACCTTTACTTTTATCCTTTCTTCCTTCACTAACTACAACTATTCGTGAAAAAATTGCATGTCTTACCTTAGACCTCGAAGACACACACGGGGTCATGGTTTCGATGTAGAGCCTAGTGATATAGACCCCCCTTCTCTCCTAAGGGCTACGCGACCTCTCGATCTAGGATCGATCAAGAAACTGAGTCTGATTGACTCTGTGTCCCCTCAGGAACCTCAATTAACTGAATAGGCCCCCTTCTTCTTAAGGTACATGTTCTATGGAACCCGTGGGCTCTTCCTTAATGCTTTAAAGGTTCAACATAATTAGGCACTAGATGTCCTCTAGCTAAGCCCCTTCCCTCACGTGACCACTGGCGGTGACCACACACTTAAATGAAAGGCGTGTCGCGATTTTTTGTTTCGCGACTCTAGGAGTGTTTCTACATCCATTCTCCTGAGTTTCGAAATCACGATGGCACTAGATCAACGATCTAGATCTTTCTGTGATCGACGGTTGCAATCAAGTCAGGGTTTCTCATTTCACGACCTTGGAGTCTCTTTACCCCTGTTCTCCAAATATCTGAAATCACGATGGCGCTAGATCGATGGTCTAGATCTCTCTTTGATCAATGGCTGCGATCAAATTGTGAACTCATATTTCACAAGTTCCCATAACTCTTACCTCTGATTCCCCAAGTTCTGAAATTCTAACTAGACCATATCTACGGTTCAACTCCCTCCTTCGATCAACGACTGTGATCAAATCGGGACTTCACATTTTGTGACTTTGGAGGTTGTCTCACCTCTGTTCTTCTAATTCTTGATTTCCTGATTGTGTCAGATCGAGGGCTCACGATCTTCCTCGATCCAACGGCTTAGATCAAATCGTGATTTTGCGTCTCGTGAGTTCTCACGACTCTACGTTTGAATTCTCTAAGTCACGAGTCAGCGAAATGATGATCTCTCACCACGTGTCCTCCTTGACAAATGGATGGTCCTAAATATTTCAGAATTCTATAAATCTGCTTCTCTTGTACACTTTCAAAGGTCTATCGTTAGTGCACTTTACCTTGATTGGACGGTTACAATCCTTTTGCGTGTAGATCATATGGCTAAGATCCTTTTTTGGTGCTCTAATCGAACGAATGAGATCTTTTCCCTGGCACTCAGATCGAATGGCTGAGATCTTTTCCCAGGGACTCAGATCGAATGGCTGAGATATTTTCCTTTGGCGCTTAGATCAGACAGCTGAGATATTTCCTTCGGAACTTACGAGTTCTTCAGACATTGAATATTTTGGAAAGATGTAAAGGCTTCGACCTTTATTCTTCCTGTGAGTCCATTTCTTGGATCTCGTTCACACTTCTTGGAAAGTGTGATCCCTCCTAAGCTTGATCCCTCCCAAGATTTTGATCTCCCAACACTTCTTGATTTTCCGAGAACTTCTTCAAACTCATATTCAAATATTCTTGAAAAGAATCCTTTCCCATTGTCCTAGCATTCCCTTGTTCTTGATTCTTTGAATTCTTTACAGAATCGCTTCGACTCTTCAGCGAATTCCAGGTCTTTGCACTCCTTGCAATAGATCTTTACACAAGTTCTTGAATTCTTGTGATGACTATGCATACCTTGAAGCAGTCACTTTACACTTCCTGCAAAGGAATTCTTACGTTGTTCCTCTTGAGCTTATGAGTCGAAACAGACTCTGTCAATGCACTCCTTGCGGACTGTCTTACAATATTTCTTCTAATCTTTACGAGTCGAAACAGACCCTGTCAACGCACTCCTTATGGACTATGTGCACACTTTGCACCGACTCACGAAGAAAAGAGATTTAAATTTTATGCAAGCATTTCAGAGCTACATACACTCGTATAAAGATTCATTCATTCTTGAAAAGATTGACAACAACAATAAGGAAAATACAAACAACACAGTCTCACACATTTGGATCAATTTTCCTCTATTACCTTCATTCAAATCAAGAGACTCATTACAGCTAAAATAAAAAAGAAACTAATGCTCATAAACTTCTACTTGCTCGCAACTCTCGTAACCCCTCTTTTGGGCATACAAAACCTCTCTTTATACAAAAGAGAAAATAATAACTACTATCTAATTGCGGTTACATCGAGACTAGGGTTAAACTCCCAGGTCACGCATGCTCATTTTGTCTACGTGTGTGATCTTTCTCTTTTCCATTTCTATCAGTTGCAAAAGATTTTCAGTACTGGCTAGCGTTCGAGACTCTATATTGGTTCTCAGGCACTGAGTTGTCCTGCCATGTGTACTTGTTGACAATTCTCTTGCATCATACTCCCTTGGGAAAAAATTCATGGACTCCTATCCATGAGCTCCCACACCGACCTTTCATTCTTATAGATATCATCTTCACTCTCCCAACTGGCATATTCTATTGGATGTTCTTTCCATTTGACCAGATATTCAAAATAGGTCTCCCTTCGGGTTTTCTTACCCATCCTCTGATCAATGATATTTTCCATCTATGGTTTTTCTGCTATAGGAATTTGTTTCTCCCACTAAATCTTCTCTTGATCTATTGATCCCTCTGTGCCATCCTTCCTGTAAGGATATAGGTCTAAAACATTGAATATGGGCGATATGCCCACATCATCTGGCAGCTCGATCTCATAGGCGTTTGCATCAAACTTTGTCAAGATCTTACATGGTCCTATCTTCTTCATATTTAGCTTGTTATATGTCCCCCTAGGGAACCTTTCCTTCCTGAGATGTGCCAGAACCTGATCTCCTACCTCAAATTGAAGTTCTCTATGGTGTTGATCAACTCTGCACTTGTATTCTTGGCTAGAACTCTGCAACTTCCCTCTGATCTGGCTATGGAGCTTCTACATTTCTGCAGCAAAATCTTCTTCTCCCACGCTTCTGATCTGACTCTGCTCTAAGTATCTCAACTCAGATACTCCCCTGGGTTGCATTCCATACAATATTCATAATGGCCTCTTCTCAATTATCCTATTCGGTGAGTCATTGTATGCGAATTTTTCTTATGGCAGAATCTGATCCCATTGATTATGGTGCTCGGTGACTAGACTCCTCAATAAGTTTCCCAAACTTCTGTTTACCACCTCAGTCTATCCAGTGTTCTATCTTTCACCTCTTGCATGTTGGCAGATTCTACATATGTTCATGAATTTTATCACATTTTTTCTCATACCTGGACAATAGTATGAATTTCTCAACTGTGCAAATGTCTTATCATGGCCAAAATGTCCAACCAATCCTCTGCTATGTTTCTCCTTCAAAAGGTTATCCCTCATTGAGCATTTTGGTATGCAGAATTGATTTCCCTTGAACAACAATCCCTCTTGAGTTATATACTCTGTCCACTCGCTCATATCTCTCAGTACAGGATTCAAACACACTTCGTATGCTTCCTTGAAATCTGAACCATCATTGTACATTTCCTCAAGGTGTTCAAACCCTAAGTTCTTTACTTGAAATTCCTGCAGAATCAAACATCTCCTGGTCAAGGCATCAACAACTTTGTTAGCATTTCGAGCAATATGTTTTATAAAAAAAGTAAAATTATGCATAAACTCAATCCACTTTGCATGCCTCTGATTCAATTTTTCCTATATGGTTATGAATTGTAAATCTTGGTTATCGCTATACAAGACAAATTCTTGTGGGACAAGGTAATGTCTCCATTTCTTCAAGGCTTGAATTATGGCATAAAAGTCCTTAACATATGTGGAGTACTTTCTCTTAGTCTCATTCAAATTCTCTCTAAAGTAGGCAATAGGTCAATTTTCCTGGCTCAAAACGCATCCAATTGCAACACCACTTGCATCACATCTCACCTGAAACGTCTTCCCAAAATTTGGAAAGACCAGAATTGGTCACTCTGTTATTTTCTCCTTTAGTATATTGAAGCTCTTTTTAGCCTCCTCTTTCCATTTGAAAGACTTGTGCCTTTTCTTCACTGTATCCATCACTGGTGCACAAATTCCAGTGAAATATCTGATGAAATTCCTATAGAAACTCGCTAATCCATGGAAGCTTCTTACCTCAAACATACTTCTTAGTGATGGTCATTCTTTGATTTCTTTCACCTTATCTGGATCCATCTTCAATTCATTTGAGGAGATCACAAAACCCAAGTAAATGAGTTATGTCTTCATAAAAGAGGAATTCTTTAGGTTTATCAACAACTTCTCATGTTGTCTTCTCCTCATCACTAGTGTCAGGTGCCTCAAATGCTCCTCTTTAGTCTTGCTAAAGAACAATATATCATCTAGATACACAACCATGAACTTGCTAATGAAATCTTTTAGTATTTCATTCATAAACCTCATAAAAGTACTTGGGGCATTGGTTAAGCCAAATGGCATAAAAAGACACTCATACAAACCTTCATTTGTCTTAAAGGTTGTCTTCCACTCATCACCTTCTCTCATTCTAATCTGGTGATATCCAATTTTCAAATCTATCTTAGAAAAGAAATTTTCTCCACTTAAATAGTCCATCAAATCATCTATTCTTGGCAAAGGGAATCTATACCTGATAGTGATCTTTTTTATGGCTCTCGAGTCCATACACATTCTCCATCCTCCATATTTTTTTGGACTCAACACAGTTGGTATTGCACATGGACTCAATCTTTCTCTGACCAAACCCTTGTCTAACAATTCCTGGACCTGGTTCTTTACCTCCTCATTCTCTCGAGGTGTCAGTCTGTACGCTACTTTGTTTGGCAAACTTTCTTCTGGTATCAAGTCAATATGATGGTTGATACTTCTGATGGGTGGCAACGAGTTAGGCAGCTCATCCACCACTATGTCGGAAAAATTATCCAACAATTCCTAAACTTCTTCAGGTAAATAATCCATCGAAGTACTAGTAAGGATAACTCTAGGTTTCCTCACTACAACAAACTACATTTCCTATTCTTTCTTGACTTATTTCAAGAGTTCCTTCCCACTCATGAGAAGTATTCTTGTGCTGGCTTCCTCTTTCACTTTCTTCTCCTCTATTGGAAGCAACATGTGTGTCCTACCATTCTTCTCTAAGGTTTATATATTCTTCCTCCCATCGTGAATGACATTCCTGTCAAACTGCTATGGTCTTCCCAACAAAATATGGCATACATCCATGAGAATTACATCACACAAAATTTCATCTCTATATCCTCTTATCTTAAATTCAACCAAGCATTGTTTAGTAACCATTACCTAGTGTCCTTTCTGCAACTATGAGACTTTATATGTCTCTAGGTGTGCAGTTGTCTCTAGCTCCTATTTCTCCACCATATCTGTGGATACTAAGTTATCAGTGCTCCCACTATCAATGATCACCTTCCATACCCTGTCTTTAGTCTTACAAGTTGTCCTAAATAGACTATTTCTCTGTACAGGATTTTTAACTTCTGCCTCTGTTTTTAAGAGAACCTTCCTCATCATTAGGTACATTCTATCCTCTACTCCTTTTTCTTCAACATTCCTTCTTTGTTCTTCTGAAATGTGAGCTTCTCCTCCTTCTTTCTTTTTCTCGAGAAATTCCCAAGACATGTGCCCTGTCTTTCCACAGGCATAACACCTTATTCCTCCTCTGCCTCTTCCTCTAGAAGAGTTCCTTCCACCACCCTGTCTCCCTTGAGAACTTCCTCCTCTTTCTGAGTGACTGTGTGGAGTTTCAGTATTGTCCTTGGAGTTATGCGCCTTGTCATGGGAAACTCCCTTTCCTTTGTTCAGGACTGATATTTTACCTCTACCTCACTAGCTTTGTTTTCTGGCATCCTCCACTATCCTTACTGACATCATGCTGAGCTCATCCTAGATTTCATACCTCAGGCCATTTATATACCTGGAAAATTTTTCTTTATCCCTCTCTCTTTGTCCAGCTCTGATGTTCAACTTGTAGAACTCCTTTATGTATTATTTGACTGTCAAACCTTTTTGTCTCAGGTTCTACAACTTCCTAAATAGATTGATCTAATAATCTTTGGGCTTGATTTTAGCCTTCAGCTTGGCTACCATATTGTCCCAATTATTTATCTTTGGTTTACCTCTACTTCTCCTCTCATCCTGCAGTTCATCCCACCATAGTGTTGCATGTCCCTTAGACCTGGTGATAGCATGTCTCACCTTTTTCTCCCTATCAACATCTTCATAATCGAAATATTTGTCCATGGACCTTATCCAATCTAGCAGCTCTTCAACATCTAAATTACCTTCATACATTGGGACCTCTATCTTGGCTCTAGCTCCCAATATAACAATTTCTCTTAGTAAGCGTTCTTCGACAACGTTTTCCCTTGCAGCTTCTTCGGCTTCTACATCTTCACTCTCTACATCACTGACGTCTCCAGCATCAAGTGTTATTCTCTATGTTGCTTCCATCGCTTCCAAGCTTGCACGAATTTCTCTCACATCCCTTTCTACAACATGATTGGCTAAAGGTGGCTCCCCTCATCTCTTCAGTGGCATTGTGTTGACTGTTTCTTACAAACAAAGTATAACTTCGAGTTATTTTTGTCTCCTTTCCTTTTCCTGCTATCTGCAAGAAAAATTTCATCTCTGATACCACTTGATGTAGACCCCCCTTCTCTCCTGAGGGCTGCGTGACCTCCCCGTCTAGGATCAATCAAGAAACTGAGTCTAATTGACTCTTTGTCCCCTCAGGAACCTCAATTAACTGAATAGGCCCCCTTCTTCTTAAGGTCTAGGTTCTATGGAACCCGCGGGCTCTTCATTAATGCTTTAAAGCTTCAGTGTAATTAGGTGCTAGCTCTCCTCTAGATAAGCCCCTTCCCTCACTTGACCACTGGCGGTGACCATGCGCTTAAATGAAAGGCGCGTCGCAATTTCGCAACTCTGGGAGTGTTTCTACCTCTGTTCTCCCGAGTTCTGAAATCGCGGTGGCACTATATCGATGGTCCAGATCTTTCTATGTTTGACGGATGTGATCAAGTCAGGGTTTCACGTTTCACGACCTTGGAGTCTCCTTACCCTCATTCTCCCGATATCTGAAATCATGATGGCGATAGATCGACAGTCTAGATCTCTCTTTGATCGATGATTGCGATGAAATCGCATACTCAGATTTCCCAAGTTCCCAGAGCTCTTACCTCCGATTCCCCGAGTTCTGAAATTATAACTAGATCAGATCTACGATTCATCTCCCTCCTTTGATCAATGACTGTGATCAAATCGGGACTTCTCATTTCGTGACTTTGGAGATTGGCTCACCTCCGTTCTTTTAATTCCTGATTTCCAAATCGCATCAGAATGACGGCTCACGATCTTCCTTGATCCAATGGCTTAGATCAAATCATGATTTTGCATCTCGCAAGTTCTCATGACTCTACCTTTGACTTCTCTAAGTCACGACTCAAAAAAATGTTGATCTCTCGCCACGTGTCCTCCTTGACAAATGGACGGTCCCGAAGATTTCAGAACTTTGTAATTCTACTTCTCCTGTACACTTTCAAATGTCTATCGTTAGTGCACTTTACCTTGATCCGATGGTTACGATCTGTTTGCATGCAGATCGGACGACCAAGATCCTTTTTTGGTGCTCTGATCAAAAGACTGAGATCTTTTCCCTGGTGCTCAGATCGAACGGCTGAGATATTTTCCTTTGGCGCTTAGATCGGACGGGTGAGATATTTCCTCTGGAACTTACAAGTTCTTCAGACTTAGAAGATTTTGGAAATATGTAAAGGCTTCGACCTTTATTCTTCCTAGGAGTCCATTTCTTAGATATCGTTCGCACTTCTTGGAAAGTGTGATCCCTCCTAATCTTGATCCCTCCGAAGATTTTGATCTCCCAACATTTCTTGTTTTTCAGGGAAATTCTTCAAACTCACATTCAAAGATTCTCGAAAGGAATCATTTCCCATTGTCTTGGCATTCCCTTGTTCTTGATTCTTCGACTTCTTTATAGAATTTCTTCGAATCTTCATTGAATTCCATATCTTTGCACTCCTTGCAATAGATCTTTACACAAGGTCTTGAATTCTTATGACAACTGTGCACACCTTGCGGCAACTGCTTTACACTTCCTGCAAAGGAATTCTTACATTGTTCCTCATGATCTTATAAGTCGAAATAGACTCTGTCAAAACACTCCTTGCAGACTATCTTACGCTATTTCTTATGAGCTTTACGAGTCGAAACAGACCCTGTCAATGCACTCCTTGTGAACTGTGTCCACACTTTGCACCGACTCACGAAGAAAAGCGATTTAAATTTTATGCAAGCATTTCAGAGTTACATACACTCATAGCAAGATTCATTCATTCCTGAAAAGATTGAAAACAACAATAGGGAAAATACAAACAACACAGTCTCACACATTTGGATCAACCTTCCTCTATTACCTTCATTCAAATCAAGAAAATGGTTACAGCTAAAATCAAATAGCAACTAATGGTCAGAAACTTCTACTTGCTCACAACTCTCATAACCCCTCTTTTGGGTGTACAAAACCTCTCTTTATACAAAAGAAAACAAACTAACTACTATCTAACTGTGGTTACATCAAGACTAGGGTTAAACTCCCAGGTCACGCTTGCTCATTTTGTCTATGCACATGATCTTTCTCTTTTCTGTTTCTATCAGCTACAAAATATTTGCAGTATTGGCTAGCGTTCGAGACTCTGGATTGGTTCTCAGGTGCTGAGTTGTCTTGCCATGTGTACCTGCTAACGATGCTCCTACATCACCTAGCATGAGTGGGGCTCCTGGGATGTAATAGATCTTCTTCTACTAGACTGAGATGATGATCCTTTCTTTATATTGTGAGCGGTATTCCTTCAATCTGGAGTATTACACCATTGTCTCTTGCCTCATACTCACTATACTACCCTTCCCTATTAGCCACAGTTCTCTTCCTACTATACCGAAATATTTTTCCACTATGCAATACTCCAATCTCTTCTTTCGTCGCACCTTCTTATTCTCTTGACATTCTGAGTACATATCTTCCTTATTCCTTCTTTCCTTCATCCCTCTCTTCCATACGCTCATACCATTCCCTAGCCATCCCCTAGTCCCCCAATGCACGAGAAGGTGCCTAGCTACTAGGGAAATTACATTCCATCTTCATAACACCCTTATCACACAATGATCTAGGAGGAACTAGAATGCTCATAGTGGTCCAGGGAGATCCAGAATGCTCACGGAGTGTTGGAAAATGTTTAACAGGCAGCATATGCTTGTCATTGATGGAAAGTACAGCAAAAAAGATGTCATGAGTAGAGGAAGAATGTAACAGACAGGAACTAGAAGTATTTTGGGAAGACGCTGCAGAGCAAGCTCGATAAGATCAAAAGAGATAGTGCAGAGGATGGTTGACATGCTTTACAGGAAGTATGTGCTTGTCATTGATGGCAAGATCAGAGTATGCAGCGAAGGCAAAACAAGGACAAAGTAAGCTTAGGAGGAATTAGCACAGAGTCGAACGTAGTGCGTAGGTGTGCACCAGGGATGAGCTTAACTCATTGCCAAAGATCAAGAGAGATAGCATACTCAGGATCTCAGGCAGATCAAAGGTCAAGGCCCTTGACACTTAGAAATTATCCCAAGTAAGGAGGATGTGTAAGCTTGGGAGGAGAAGTGTGAGTGATCATTGGATCCCATCCTGAATTCCTGATGGCCGTCAGATCTGAATGTA
This sequence comes from Picea engelmannii, assembly GCA_009831015.1. Lineage (NCBI taxonomy): Eukaryota > Viridiplantae > Streptophyta > Pinopsida > Pinales > Pinaceae > Picea > Picea engelmannii. The sequence goes on along the minus strand of ML778505.1, from coordinate 312,526 downwards.
GACAAGAAGAGCGCGCTGAAGAAGAGGACGGATCTCAGGCGTTAGATCCAAGCGAGTGATCCGACCATCATTGGATCAAGGAGAACCTGCACATTCTTTAAAGTAAAAGGAGAAGCGAGTGTACAAAATCCCGAAAGAAGGAGGACCGTCCATTTACGGGGAGGACACGTGGTGAAAGATCATTGTTTCGCTAACTGGAAATTCAAAGGAACGAGGTTCCCTAACCTCTTGAATTCATGATATGAGAAATCGCGAAAAGCACTTTATGGATAAGAACTTGGTCTTGGTCGTGGTCACATCGATGAAGGCTCGAGGAAGGAGCTAGTGCAACCAAGCTCCATTTCAGAGTTTCAGGAACCGCGACATGGAGAGGCAAGAAACATTACAACAAGAATGCCGAAATCACGATATGCGAAATCGCGAAGAGATTTGGACCGTCGAGTCACCAAGTATTGTGGACCATTGATCAGTCATGAAGAAGGCCTGTGAAGTGTCGAAATCACGACAAAATCTGGACTATTGGGTCCATAGGACACGTGGGGAAAGATCGTCATTTCGCAGACTTTAAAGTCAAAGGAACGAGGTTCCCTAACCTCTCGAATTCACAATATGAGAAATCACGAAAAGAACTTTATGGATAAGCACTTGGTCTTGGCATATGGTCACATGGAGGAAGGACCTAGTGGAGATAAGCTCCATTTCAGAGTTTTAGGAACCACAACATGGAGAGTCAAGAAACTTTACCACAGGAATGTCGAATTGCCGAAATGAGAAATCACGAAAGCACTTTATGGATAAGCCCTTGGTCTTGTCCTGTGGTCCCGTGGGGGAAGGAGCTAGTATAGACAAGCTCCTTTTCTGAGTTTTGGGGATCAGGACATGGAGTGTAACAAATATTTACCTCGGGGATCCTGAAATACCGACATGCAAATTGGCGAAATAAACGCAAGATCACATGAAGTCAATCCAACAGTGCAGGGGATTTTGGGCACGATCGGAGGGCTAATGTTGCTCCTCGTAGTCTAACTATTGGAAACCATTGATGGTCTCTGCTAGAGGATTCGAAGAGACCTCTATGTGATCGCCAGAGGAGCTGAAGGGTCTCCAAGCTTCTTCCAGTGAATGGAGACAATTCTTAGAGGGACTGACAAGTGGATGAGCGTTGAAGTTTGTAACTGAAGCAAAAAGTATAAGCTCGACTATGCCAGAGAAGATGAAGAGTCTCGACTGCCAGAGAGGCTAAGGAATCTCAGCATGACATCCAGTGATGCTGAACGCATGGGCAAACTGCTAGAGAAGCTGAAGGGTTGCTATGATGATCAGACAGAGCACTCAATATGTGGAAGAGATTAACGCGATGTGAACAGATAGAGGCATGGCATACATTACATGCACAAGGTGCACAGAAGCTATAAGTACATGGTACAGAGAAGTGATGAGGTTGTTGTTGCTGAGGTGAAGTAATGCATGTGTGAAGAAGTAAAGGGGTGGTGCAACAACTGAAATGGATAGGAAATAAAAGGTGCATTGAATGGGAATGGCACATAGAAGACAAAAGGTAGAAGAATAGAATGGGCAGTGGATGCATGCAGGAAGACAGTGAGGAAGACTGAGTAGAAAAATCTTCCAGAACAGTGATGAGACTGGTAAGCTATTATTGAACACTATATCACTGTAATAGGTTTTAGTATTTCATATTCATAATCTAGGGTGGAAGGGAGGTTCCAGGGAGGACTAGTGTCCTCAGAGGTTCAAGTGGGTGCTTGAACGTAGGGAGTAGTAGCTTCTTTCTAGTTGGTTCTAGAGAAACCAAGGAGTAGGTGCTTCCTTCTAGTTGGTGCTAGAGAAACCAAGGAGTTGGTGCTTCCTTCTAGTGGGTGTTAGAGAAAACAAAGAGTTGGTTCTCTCAGCAAGTTGCAGCTTGCAAAACTGAGGTTGCAGCCTCATTATGAGTTGGTGTTCATATGTATGATAATGTAAAGAATGTAAATATTACTTATCATATAAAGAAAAAATAGGTTTTTACCCTTTATGGGTTTCCTCAGGAAATATCTGTCTCTGTGTATCTCATGTGTGTGACTGATGTTGAATATGTTATTACTTACTTCCCTGCACTATTGTGAATGTCATTAAGTGTTTCTGCAAAGAGTTTAAAATAAGTATAATTGTTTAATCATGGTAACAACTGATTCACCCCCCCCTGTATCGGACACAAACCAATCTCCCTAGATCCACCTGGATCTAGAACAAAGCAAGATAGAATAATACTCTTTCCCTAGATTTTAACTATTGAATGTACTAGGAGGAAAGAACAAGTTGCATACCTTATAATCGCTTCCTATGGTCTTTGTTGCTCCTTCTTCACTCCAGTGCTCTTGTGCAGTCAAGACCAAGACAACACAAACCAACCAAAGTGAATAAAGCACAATCTATTCATTGGTGAATCTATGTATATGATCAAGGAATTATACAATAAAGTGGACTTAGCTTTATGGGAAAGGGACATATTACTGTATCATATTAATGGAAAGTAAAGATTACAACCTGATCCTTGATGTCGCAAACTTCCTTTCGATGTCCCTTGACTCTGACACACACACTTGCTCACTTGCATGAAGAAGATCAAAACCCTTATGATATCCTTGCTGAAGTTTCCAAGCTACTGTAGCTTCAATACTTCACACAATCTTTCACTAATTCTCCAATAAATCTCTTGCTTATTTGCTTCTTTGCTTTGCTTAACCTTTTCCATGAGAATTCCCTCAATATATAGGAGAGAATGAATTAGTTACTTGGATAAGAATGATCCCAAAATATCAGGGAATCCAGTACTAGGATAACCATTCGAATGCCATCTCATCCTTATAGAAGCTTCCCTTCTAGAAGCATCGAGAATTCATATTTTTCCTTGCTTAAGAAAGAGTTCGCACCCTAACAGTTCAACACAGTGTGAACTTCTCGCACCCTGGCTTAAGGCAGCCTGCGAGAATCATGCATTCTCGCAGGCAAATATACTAACAGCCTGCGAACCTCCTTCAAAAATGATATTTCTGGAAAGAGAAGAAAGTAACTTTTCTCAGGAGAAAGTTCTTATGAAGAGCCTGAGTACACCATCATCAATACATCATCATGANAGGTAGATCTGTAAGCTTAAACATGACAAGCCATGAAGGGAATTCAGTCACTAGGCCTCCTCTATTTGATGGAATGAATTTTGCCTTTTGGAAGGTTAGAATGAGAACATACCTGATGGCCTTAGGAGTTGATGTCTGGGATGTAGTAGAGAATGGATACATAAAGCCTGTTGTGCTAGCTTCCAAGGATGATAAGTTATAGTTTAGCTTTAATGCTAAGGGAATGAATGCTATCTTGAATGGACTTGTAGAAGCCGAGTTTGTGAAGGTGATGCATCTTCAAACTGCTAAATAAATGTGGGACAAACTCATTAACAATTATGAAGGTAATGAGAAGGTAAAAGATGCCAAGCTTCAAACCTATAGAGTACAGTTTGAAAAGATACAGATGAAAGAAGATGAAACCATTGGGAAGTATTTTTTGAGAGTTGAAGAACTAGTAAATGCAATGAAAGCACTTGGTGAAAAAATTGAGGAATCCTCTTTAGTTCAGAAAATTTTGAGATCTCTGCCAGATAGGTTTAACCCAAAGGTCTCAGCTATAGAAGAACTTGATGATATAAAGACTTTGGTTTTTTATCAACTTCTACGAACGTTGACTGCATATGAAATGAGGATAGTCACAGATAAAACCACCTCTAGAGAAGCATCATTTAAAGCAGATAAGAATGAAGATTGTGAGCCTGATGAAATTGAAGAAACATTCGTGAGAAGACTAAAGAAAGGATTAGGCAAGTACCAAGGTAAGTTTCCCTTCAAATGTTTCAACTGTGGTAAGATAGGTCATTTTGCAAATAAATTTCCACACAAGAAACATGATCAAAACTCTGAAGATGAAGAGAAGCACAAATCAAGAAGATTTGATAAGAAGAAAAGTTTATGTGTAAACAATGATGACTCCTCAGAAGACACCGATAGTGATTCTTCCTGTGAAGATAAATTAAATGACTTCATGCTTATGGCCAAAGAGGATTATGATATTGAAAGCATAGGCAGTGATGAAAATGAAGAAGAAGTTGTGGTTGACATGGAAGGAGAATTGATCAATGCACTGGAAGAGATTGGCATACTAAGAATGAAGAACAGAAAGCAAAGACAATTGCTGATACAGTTCGAAAAAGACAGTAAAGGACCTGATGAAGACCTTATCCTATTAAAAGTAGAATTAGAGGAGGCAAATAAAATCGAAGATATTCTGAAACAACAACTATCAGAAAAGAAGGCAAGATGTGAAGCATTAGAACAAGAAGTAGTGAAAACTAGGAAAGAGACAGAGAAGTTTCAAGCCTTGTATAATCAAAATCTGCCAAGTATCAAAGCCTCAAAAGGATTAGCCACCATTTTGAATCAGCAAAGGAATCCAAAGTTGAAAACAGGTTTGGGTTATCAAGAGGGATCAAGTAGTGGTCATCCAAGCAACAAAGACTTCATAAAGTTTGTCAAATCTACAACCAATGATGACAACAAACCTGCAGAAACAAAGGAAGATAATCAATCGCCCAGGCTGAGTAAGGAGAAAGGTGCCAGAACTGAATTTGTAGAACAAGGAAATAATACACTCCCTACTCAAAGAAATCATCAGCATGGGAGAAATCGATTTGCTCAAAGAAGACAACCATTTTCTAGGTACAAAGAATTTTTCTATGGTTATTGTTTCTACTATTCTAATTTTGGTCACAAAGCTGTAAATTGTTCCTTAAGACTTAGACATAAGCAATTAACATTTCAAAGGAATAAATATTTGCCACAACAAAGAATGATGTAGAAAAGTAATAAACCATCACAGATTGCAATCTGCCAAATTAAGTCTAGAGACATGCAACTGAGGAGGTCAAGAAATATTAAACAGTCGATAAGTAGAACACGCTACAACAATAACTTTGACTTATTGAACAATGAGATTGAATGATATAACTGTCACAACTATGGCCACAAAGCTGCAAATTGCCATCTGAAGAATTAGAAAGCAGATCCAAGGAGAAAGTTCTTAGATAGAAAGGCCAGCACATGGAAAAGAAAAGATAGTGAAAAATGTGGTCTAGCACTTTCAATTCAAGAACAAAAGGCCTCTGGGAATATAGACAGTGGATGTTCCAAGAACATGAATGGAGACAAGGATAAGTTACTATCCTTAAATAAAATAAGAATAGGAAATGTGATCCTTGAAAATGATGAATCATGTAAAATCAAGGGTAGAGGGATGATGAGTTTGAGTAATGCCAAAGGACATGCCCAGTATGTTCTGCTTATGGATGATCTGAAACATAATTTGCTCAGTACAAGTCAAAAGTGTGATAGAGGCAGTGAAGAGGTGCTCAAGTCCAAAGAATGTAAGGTAAATGTAAACTCAGGACAAGTGGTAAATAAATACATAAGAAAATTAATGATGTTGAAACTGAGTCCTCCCCTGCAAGTAAAGAAGAAGATTCAGATACAATAAAAGCATGTCCAGTTATCATATACCCCATGGATGAAGTAGGAGAAGAACCATGTCATAATATGAAAGCAAAAGTCTTGAAGGTTGAGAAGGAAGACACCCAAAGCAAGTTTTTAAACACCTCCAAGACCCTGGATAAGATCTTGGATAGTCAGAGATCACCAAATGAAAAATCTGGTATTGGATACAACAAAGAAAAAATCAGTACTCCTAAGAAACTTGATACAGGTCCTTTGTCTGTGAAACAGAAAAGAAGGTATGAGAGTGGTTGTAGAAGTTTTTTCTTGTGATTGAATATGGACATAAAAGCCTTGAATTGTATGTATCATGGAAGAAATATGAAATTGCAGCATTAGAGTTCGATGACAATCAATGGGGAGATCCAAGGATTGTTTGAACAGTACATGCAACAATTATGCAGTATGTCAGTGGGATAGTAGCTTCTTCAACAATAACATTTTTACAAAATGATACACGTGACATCTTGTAGAGATAACAAGAGGAAATACCTTGTCAAGGAAAGTTAACCTTTAGGAACAAAGGGGGAAAATAGTCAGAAATAGAGAGAGAACAGTGATAGGGGGAGTCATCCACTCATGAGAAGAAGAGGTTGATGAAGGAGTCTGAGTAAGAGAGGTGAGAAATTTTGAAGTATTCTACAGAGGATACAACGGAAGCTGAAGATGAACATGCCCAAGAATTAGAAAGATAAGACTCTGGTTTAGATAAAAATATTCTACAGGCCTCGAATAAGAGAGTCTATCCCATGAGGGGGAGCATGTTCTCTTTGACATTGATGTCAAAGGGGGAGAAAATAATGCGGGTGCCTTTGTTGCCATCAATGCCAAAGGGGTTGATTGTTGGCAAATGTTTAACAGGCAGCATATGATTGTCATTGATGGCAAGTACAACAATGAAGATGGCATGAGTACAGGAAGAATGTAACAGACGAGCACCAAAAGTATTTTTGGAAGATGCTGCAGAGCAAGCTTGATAAGATCAGAAGAGATAGTGCAGAGGATGGTTGACATGCTTTACAGGTAGTATGTGCTTGTCATTGATGGCAAGATCAGAGTATGCAACGAAGGCAATACAAGGACAAAGTAAGCTCAGGAGGAATTAGCACAAAGTCAAACGCAGTGCGTAGGTGTGCTCCAGGGATGAGGTTAACTCATTGCCAAAGCTCAAGAGAGATAGCATACTTAGGATCTCATGTGGATCAAAAGTCGAGGTCCTTGACACTTAGAAATCCTCCCAAGTAAGGAGGATGCGTAAGCTTGGGAGCAGAAGCATCAGTGATCATTGGATCCCATCCTGAATTCCCGATGGCCGTCAGATCTGAATGTAGACAAGAAGAGCGCGTTGAAGAGGAGGACAAATCTCAGGCATTAGATCCAAGAACGGGATCCAGACATCATAGGATCAAGGAGAACCTACATGTTCTTTAAAGTACAAGGAGAAGCGGGCGTACAAAATCCCTAAAGAAGGAGGACCGTCCATTTATGGGGAGGACACATGGCGAAAGATCGTCGTTTCGCTGACTGGAAAGTCAAAGGAACAGGGTTCCCTAACCTCTCAAATTCGCAATATGAGAAATCGTGAAAAGAACTTTATGGATAAGCGCTTGGTCTTGGATGTGGTCACATCGACAAAGGCTTAAGGAAGGAGCTAGTGCAACCAAGCTCCATTTCGGAGTTTCGGGAACCGCGACATGGAGAGGCAAGAAACTTTACAACAAGAATGATGAAATCGCGATATGCAAAATTGCGAAGAGATCTGGATCGTCGAGTCACCAAGGATTGTGGACCGTTGATCAGGCATGAAGAAGGCCTGTGAAGTGTCGAAATCACGACAAAATTTGGACCATTGGGTCCATAGGACACGTGGCGAAATATCATCATTTCGTAGACTAGAAAGTCAAAGGAACGGGGTTCTCTAACCTCTCAAATTCACGATATGCAAAATCGTGAAAAGCACTTTATGGATAAGCGCTTGGTCTTGGCCTGTGGTCACGTGGGGGAAGGACCTAGTGAAGATAAGATCCATTTCAGAGTTTTGGGAACCGCGACATGGAGAGGCAAGAAACTTTACCACGGGAATGTTGAATTGCTGAAATGAGAAATCGCGAAAGCACTTTATGGATAAGTGATTGGTCTTGGCCTGTGGTCCCATGGGGGAAGGAGCTAGTATAGACAAGCTCTTTTTCAGAGTTTTAGGGATCAGGACATGGAGTGTAACAAATCTTTACCCCGGGGATCCCGAAATACTGAAATGTGAATTGGCAAAATAAATGCAAGATCACATGAAGTCAATCCAATGGTGCAGGGGATTTTGGGCACGATCGGAGGGCTCATGTTTCTCCTCATAGTCTAACTGCTGGAAACCATTGATGGTCTCTGCCAGAGGATTCGAAGAGACCTTTGTGTGATCTCCAGAGGAGCTGAAGGGTCTCCAAGCTTCTTCCAATGAATGGAGATGATTCTTAGAGGGATTGACAAGTGGATGAGCATTGAAGTTTGTAACTGAACCAGAAAGTATAAGCTCGACTATGCCAGAGAAGACAAAGAGTATCAACTACCATAGAGGATGAGGAATCTCAGCATGATGTCCAGTGATGTTGAATGCGTGGGCAAACCGCCAAAGAAGCTGAAGGGTTACTATGATGATCAGACAGAGCACTCGAGATGTGGAAGAGATTAACACAGTGTGAATGGACAAAGGCATGGCATACATTACATGCACAAGGTGCACAAAAGCTATAAGTACACGGTATAGAGAAGTGATGAGGTTGTTGTTGCTGAGGTGAAGTAATGCATGTGTGAAGAAGTAAAGGGGTGGTGCAGCAGCTGAAATGGATAGGAAACAAAAGGTGCATTGAATGGGAATGGCACACAAAGCAAAAAAGGTAGAAGAACAGAATGGGCAGCGGATGCATGTAGGAAGACAGTGAGGAAGACTGAGTAGCAAAATCTTGTAGAACAGTGATGAGACTAGTAAGTTGTTATTGAACACTATATCACTGTAATAGGTTTCAGTATTTCATATTCATAATCTAGTGTGGAAGGGAGGTACTAGGGAGGACTTGTGTCCTCAGAGGTTCAAGTGGGTTCTTGAACATAGGGAATAGTAGCTTCCTTCTAGTTGGTGCTAGAGAAACTAGGGAGTAGGTGCTTCCTTCTAGTTGGTGCTAGAGAAACCAGGGAATTGGTGCTTCCTTCTAGTGGGTGTTAGAGAAAACAGAGAGTTGGTGCTCTCAGCAAGTTGCAGCTTGCAAAACTGAGGTTGTAACCTCATTATAAGTTGGTTCTCATATGTATGATAATGTAAAGAATGTAAATATTACTTATAATATAAAGAAAAAGAGGTTTTTACCCTTTATGGGTTTCCTCGGGAAATATCTTTCTCTATTTATCTCATGTGTGTGACTGATGTTGAATATGTTATTGCTTACTTCCCTGCACTATTGTCAATGTCATTAAGTGTTTCTGCAAAGAGTTTAAAATAAGTATAATTGTTTAAGCACGGTAACAACTGATTCACCCCCCCCCTCTTAGTTTTCCAACATAGAGGTCATGGAGGATATATGATAATGCTATAAAGATCTATGCTTTGGACATCTTTGCAATGATATACATGTTGAGTGTGGCACTGTTGATCATTTTTTAATATCTAAAGTAGACAGTCCTTTTAAAACAAGTATAATCTTTGCGTTCGATGAGGGACATGGAGTTATCGTCCTTTCTTTTCTATTCCATGATTTAGTATAGTAAAACTAATTCTTTGAATGCTGGAAAAGTTGAGAGTGAGAAGAAGGATTGAGAATGCGACTAGGAATTGTCTCTGAACGTCATTATCAACAATTTGTTTCATTGTAGGTCTCCAGATATCCTTCACTGAGGCTCTCCACGAGAAATTTTTCCTCAAATATGGGCTTGAAGATGAACCATTGTTGTAAATAATGATGGATTCTCACATTTGACAAACTACTTGTTGTGTTCTAGAGATGAAAGATATAGAACGCTCTTTGTCAAACAAAAGTAGGTTCTTTCAGAGTCCGGCGTCCAATGATATGTTCTTGATTACTATAGAAAAATGAAAACCTTCTAATCTAGTGAACAATAATGGTTCCCATCATTGAATGGTGGGGAAAACCTTTTTTTTAAACATTGTTAGTTTCTTGTTGGATGTGTCGACTTCTTTGTGGGTCTACTTTATTGATCTTAGTCAATACATTATATTTATCACTTGCAATCTCTTCGTTGGAACTGGTCAAACAGGTTTTGATAGAAGTAGATGTTGATCACAAATACTATATATATTCTGATGTGACAAATGAATCGGCAGATGGATCATGACAACATATTTCTGTTCGGGTCACATGATAAAGAAATTGAGTTTGGGGCTAATCAAATCGTAGAGTTTTATAATCCTGAAGTTCTGCCTTGGTTATTTTAGTAAGCAACCAAAGAAAGGTTGTACTAAAATCAAAGTATGGTTGTTTTCATTCAACTAGGTAAGTATTTTTCATAATTGATCTTAACAAGATGATGCATAATATGAACAAAAGTTGCAATAATGTCTGTACTTTTCCTTAGTTCCTTAAATTCTTTCCAAAATCATAAGGAATTATATAAGTTTCCATATGACTGGGCCTCCGGTGCAAAATTAGCAAAGTGTTTCTTTCTCGCAAATCCTCCAAAGTTGCTTCTATCTTTGTTTGCAATTGTTCCAGTAGGTTAGGAAACAATATCAAACACGACATTAAAAATGGATCCAAAGCGTCGTTCTTGTTGGTGCAATTATATGCATAATATATTACCAAACATAAATTATCGACCGGGATTCGTAATCAACAGAGTTGTTACACTATATGTGCCAGAAATAGGTGGTTTATCTATGTTTGATGAGTATAGCATAAAGAAGAAACATTTGAAACTCAATACTCTGCCTTTCACACAATTAAAAATCTAGAAAGCAAAACTGATCAACAAATGTATAGTTCAAAATTCTTGTTCAGGGGATGGATCTACTCATTATAGGCTCATGAAAGGTAGAGATGGGTTATGATTCTATCTCTTGGAACAACCACACAATCAATCATTAAACGCATGTAGGTGAGAGATGGAGCCTAGTCTCACTCCTGTAATAAATCACTTCAAACTTGCAAGAAATTCTTATCTATTTTTTCACACTCTTCAAAATCAATTGATGCAGCACAAAAGTAAATTCAATACAATCTTACAATCTTGGAATTCTAGAAAATTACTTCATTTCTACATAGGAAGAAGAAATATTGTTGAGACTTTCCATTTGTTGGTTCATGTAATACGAAATATGGACTCTCGATTTTCTCCTGTACTAACACACTTAAGACTTCTAAATAAATTCTAAAATAAATTGCAACAGTGTAATTAAATTCACAAATCATTCATAAATGTCTAACAGCCACAATACGATATCAACACTATGTAAATTTGAATTAAAACTTAACAAAAAAAAGATCGAATTAATAGATGCAAGAATAGGTACCGGATAAATAAAAAACAGGTGCATGAATGAAAAACTACATTAATAATTTACAACGGACTTACCAAGTTGGATCGGTGGGCCCTTGTTAATACCAACAAGGAAGCTGTTAAAACTCACAGAATATCAGAGTCTAAAGAATGCATAAAATCATCGAACCTGAATTTGTATTAACCTTCAGCCAACAAGTAGCAGTTTATAGGAAATCCATATTTAAAATGAAATACGGAAGCATAACATCATATGGAATTCTCTCCTCGGGCATCTACATAGTTGCTTCTTAAAGAAGATTAGTTGTTACAACTAAAGTCTGAAGATAATATCAAATGTTTGCAAAAATAATACAATTGGTTATCAAATCGTATCTCATGGAAAGAGCTTCATCCTCATGACACGAAGTGCATGAGTTATGAAGTATATCATAGTCTATTGTGGTATTCAAATGAACCAAATATGCTTACATCCAACAAGTTTATTGGAGCCATCGCCAACGTGCTCGTTGAAAACATCAATCCTATAGAAGCGGATCCAGTACCAGACTAACATAGTAAAATATATTGGTACCGGAACAACACAGAGTTTTCTACCGGAATAGATGGAGTACCGAAATAGGCGTAGTACCGGACCAACACAGTTGTAATAATAGACTGAGTATCGGAATAGGTGGAGTACTGGACCAACATAGTTGCAATATTGTAGTACTAGAATAGGCGGAGTACCAAACGAGCCCTGAGGATAAGTATCGGATGAGATAAAGCCTTGTCATGAAAGTTTCTTAAATTAATCAAAGTAATTTATAAGCATAAACAACAATCATTTAATCCCAATTTAATTAAGAAACCAAACAAATTATGCTTTCAACATGATTTACCTCATATATACAAAATAATTGCTAAATGACATGTCTGTTGAGGAAATATAAACATAGTGCATATGTATGAGGAAAAATTGGTCAGGATATGGGACAAGAAAAGGAAATTGGAAATGACAAAAATGAGGCTCAACATTTCCCCCATGCCTTATCCATTGCATGTACTCATGCAAAAATGATCTTCAAAATTTCAAAATTGATGGTACTACTCACTCGATTAAGCATTCCCTGACGTTCCACCCTTCTTCAACTCCTTAAGTTCTCTTTTAAGTAACCTTCTATACAATATAAACCTCATGGCCTCTACTTCACACTTCTTACCCATGGAAAAGTAGTTATGATGGAAAAGTAGAGTCATAAGTAATAGATTATATTCGTTAGTGATTTGACGTTAAGTCTTATCCAATCTGTTGTGGACCATAATTATGAGAAAGGGATGGATGTGACTCTAATATGATTATAGGATAGTGGCCAAGAGTTTTCATAACAACTTTGACTAATAGGCCCCCTAGTGTTGGACATATTTTCATTCATGTGTTGTCATTGATGTCAACAGTTGATATCATTGATGTGATGATAAGTTGAGATAAAATCTCAGGAGGGTTAGCGAATGAAGATCAAAGCTCAGAAGAGATGGTGCAATGACTTTCAGAAGAAACGTTGGATGACCAGTCAAACAGTATATAATGATTGATGTCAAACAAAGATTAAATATCAGGAGAGTTAACAAACGAATATCAAAAGCTCAGAAGAGATGGCGCAATAAAACTCAGATCAAATCAAGACCATCATATCTGTAAGCCAGATCAATGGTAGGGATGAATTGCGAGGGGCGAAAGAAGAATTAAACTAAAATCCCACAATCTGTCTAGATCATCAGATCTCATAACTTCAAAGATCTATGATTGTGGTTGATCCAACAAACAATGAGTTTAAGTTAGATTAAGTTGTGACCATCAGATGCGCAATCGCCAGATCAATGGCAAGGATGGATTGCAGAGATCGGAAGGAGAATTAAATATCGCGCTAGTTTCAATCCTGCAATTATTCAGGACCATCCGATATTATAGCTTTGAAGATCGACGATTGTGGTTGACTCACTAACAATGCACAACTTCCAATTGTGGAGTTTGGGTGATGAGTTAAATCACTCACAATTCGTGGTTCTTCAATCATCCTTGATCGTGGATTTGCTTCAAGAATCTTCACAACTGTTGGATCACTTTTCAGTGGAAGGATAGGATAAGCAGGGAAAAACAATTAAGAATTCGATTAACTGAATTCCTGTCAGCCGTCGGATCATTTTCGAGTGGAAGGATAGGATAAGCTAGAAAAGTTGCATCGCAATAAGATCGAGTCATGGATCTAAGACCCTGATCAATGAACAACATTCGCTTTGGGTCTAAAGTTGCGAGGAGGTTACGCTCTAGAAAGTTTGAGATTTGAAATTCCTGAAATGCAAATTTCTATCAATCGTTGGATCATTTCAAAGTGGAAGGATAGGATAAGCTAGAAGAGTTGCATCACTGACAGATCGAGTCATCGATCTAAGTTCATGATCGACGAACAACATTTAGTTCAGATCTAAAGTTGTGAGGAGGTTACACTCTGGAAAGTTTGAGATGTGAAATACCCAAAGCCCGGAAATCCAAAATGAATAAGGACCATCAGATTTGGAGGACATACGAGGACCGTTGGATCAAGGTTGTTGGTTGGAAGACCACATCGACAGACCATGTCAGGAAATACACATGGCATAATCAGATGATGACGAGTGTCAAGAGGAAATTGGCTCGTGTCATGTCAACAAGTGACGTAAGCAAGCTAAATCACTCTGGGAGAATTTCTTCGGGAGTTTCACCACCAAGAAATCTCAAAATTCCCAAAGGATGAAGGTCTAAAGTCACTCTCAGTCGTCAATCTAATATACACCGGGAGTTAGGACAATTGTTATATCCAGGAGAAGAGCATGTTCCACATGAGGATCCACGTCAGCGAGGACATGTGGCGCAATCGATCTGATGTCGGGTGTATTCTCGACCATCGATCTACTACAGTGGAAGGATAGTGTAAGATGAAAAGTTAACCAACAACAAGAGGTCTCCATCGTATTATGACTTATCACAACAGGTGATCACTTTAGAGGAAAGAAGGTGTTGAGATTTGAAATCTCTGAAGTTCGAAGACCCGGAGTAAATGGTGGACATCCAACTAAACACATGATTAATTCTTGGTTGTCAGATTAAGACTTGTAAGAATCAAAATCTGATGATTGATCCATCTCCGTGAAATAAACATTAATCGTTTGATCTGTTCGAAAAATCTGATTCCGAATTTTTGAAAAGTTGAAAACCCGAAGTTATGAAGAACAAAGTTTCATCAACTGTCCATCTCGTCAGAAGATTAAATCATGACCACTGAATTGATAAGCTCTCCAACGCTTTTCTCACCTAGATTTTTGGTCACCATCATTGGTCATATGATATAGGACATCTAAATGACACCTTAATACATCGTTGTAATTGCTAAGCCTGTGGTTTTGTAACACTCGGTCACATGTAATGGTTTGAAGGAAGCGCCTCCATAGAATTTGGTCTCTATGATAATAAAAGAGATTCGAGATCGAGTTTAAAGGATAAAATTGATCCATACCTATGATCAATTTATGAAAAATCTTCATGACAAAGATGTTAAAACTTTGATTATGGTTAAGTTAAATGAAAAGGTGTGATGCTCCAAATAAAGGGACACTGTGTGTAACACTCACGCCATTTTGAAGAATATATAAACAAGAAATAGAGGTGAGAAGAAAGTGTCTCTGTAGTTCAGATCAGAAGATGAAAAGATGAAGCAGATTCTAGGAAGGAAAGTTGAAGATACTTATGCATTAAGGGTGGTTGGGTGGTGCAAGGGTAGGTTGGTTCCTACAGAGGGAGTTGGTGCTTCATTGTCAGTTGTAGCTGGCTAAACAGGGGGGTTGTAGCCTCCTGCCAATTGGTGCTGGTAAACTAGGGTGTAGGTGCATCCTGATCAGTTGGTGTTATATAAAAAAGGAAGTACATCTTCCTTCTATGTAACATGTAAAACAAATTTTGTAGTTAATAGAAAAGAGTTTGTGGTTTTCCCAATTGGGTTCCACAATAAAATACTGTGTTAAATTATGTTTGCATTAATAAATGAAAAATTGATATAATTGTTGTGTCACTAATTCAACCCCCCCCCCTCTCAGTGACGAGATTTGATCCTTCAATTGGTATTAGAGCAGGTTCCTTCAGCACAGTCTAACAAACTTGAAGGTAGATCCTAAAGATGGATCAACAAGAAGGAATGTCCAACAACAAAGCACCATTGTTCAATGGAGGAGGATATGCTCTGTGGAAAATAAGAATGAAAAACTTCATGTTGGATCTTGGTTTTGATATCTGGAAATCTGTTGTAGATGGTTACATTGCACCAACTACTCCACCCAAAGACGTTGCAAGAAACAAAATTTGTAATGACAACTCAAGAGCAGTTAATGGAATTCTATAAGGGCTGACTAATTATATATGTGTGAAGGTTACGCATTGCAAATCAGAAAAATAAATCTGGGAAAAGTTGGAGGCTATATATGAAGGAGATGACAGAGTCAAGGAAGCCAAACTACAGACCTATAGAGCTCAGTTTGAAAATTTGAAAATAAAAGAAGAAGAAAATATTGTTGAGTACTTTCATAGAGTAGATGAAGTGGTTAACTCAATTAGAGCGGCAGGAGAAGAGATAACAGATAAACCCATTGTGAAAAAAATACTAAGGCCATTACCTATGAGATATTAAGAAAGTACTTCTTCAATTGAAGATAGATCTGATCTAGACACACTCATAGTTGATCAGCTCCATGGAATTTTTACAGCATATGAAATGAGAACAGGGAATGATAAATCAAAAAAAGATGAAACAGTTTTCAAAGAATCTAAGACAAAGATAAATTAGAAGCAAAAACTTCAATCCTGCCACCATGAAGAATCTGATGTGGAAGAAGCCAATTTCATTAGAAAACATCAGAAAGGATCAGGGAAGTACAAAGGCAAGCTTCCTTTCAAATGTTTTAACTATGGAAAACTTGGTCATTTTGCATCCAAGTGTCCCTATCCCAAGGAGGACCCTGAATATGAAGAAAACAAAACAAAACAATACAAGAAGAAGGGAAAACCCAACTACAAGAAAAAGTTTTACAAAGGGAAAAAGAATTTGTACTCAAAAGAAGAAAACAACAGCTTGTCGGAGTCTAGTGACAACGATGAATCTGATGATGATGAAGTCCTTTTCTTAGGTATTGAATAATCTAATGAGATAGAAAAAATTAAACATGAGAAGGAGTTAGAAGATGAAGCAGAAGTTAATATGGAGGAAGAACTTTTCAGTGCCTTGGATGAATTAAGAAAATACAAAACCATATATAGACAACTGAAAAGTTTTGTAGTTGAACAAAAGGAAAAACATGAACAAGAAGAAAAGGAGATGGAAAAACTCATGAGCAACCTGAAAAAACAAATCTTAAAAGAAAACAAGATCGAAGAATGGAGGCATAAATAGTTCACCTAAAAAAGGAACTGGATGCAAAAATCATTCAAACAAAATATGAAAATAGCTCTAATATCTTAGATAAGATTATTACCACACAAAGGGATTTAGGTAGTAAAAATGGAATAGGTTACTCTCAAAAGGAAAGCCAAGTTAACTCAAAATATTATGCAGATGCTCTCCTCAATACATCAAGAAGAAAAATGAAGAGAAGATAAGTAATGATCAGAACTCCAGAGGATTACTTCCACCCATCAGAAAGGAAGATAAGACAATGCCAAAGAAGTTTTATCAAAACAGGTATCCTCGCATTTTCCTTGGTGATTGCTTTGCATGCTCTAATTTCGGACACAAAGCTATAAATTGTAGAGCATATAGAAAGAAAAATTTGAAGGTTAAGAACTATATTCTTAAGGATAACCAAGCAGCAAATCGAGTTAAAAACATAAACTATAACTCCTTTGCACCTCTTCAAGAAGGGGACCTAAAATGCTTCAGATGTGATAACCATGGACATAATTCCATTAATTGAAGATTAATGGAAGTCTCAGAACAACCAAATTTTATTGGAGAGCAAAAGAAACTTTGGAGGGAAAAAACAACAAAAAAGGAATGTCATATTGCCCTAAAAGCTCAAGATAAAAAGGATCTTTGTTATGTTGACAGTGGGTGCACAAAACATATGATAGGTAACAAGGACAAGTTTTTAGACTTAAAGAAACAAAAGGGTAAAGTTACATTTTGCGATACTACTTCAAGTAACATACTTGGGAAAGGCACTGTGAGCTAGGGAAAAGACAAAGCCAGAAATGTGCTACTTGTCAAAAAACTGAAGCCTAGTTTATTAAGTGTCAACCAAACCTGTGATTAGGGGCACTTATGCATCTTTGATTCTCAAAAATGCAAGATTAGGAGAGAAGACATGGGAAAATTAGTTGGTACTGCTCCTAGAACTCCTGAAAAAGTATATATACTAGATGGAAAATTGAATGAGGAGTGTCATATAAATTCAGTAGATGAAATTTGGCTATGGCATAAAAGGTTGGGGCATATTAACTTTGAAAATCTAGTGAAATTCAACAACCTTGGTGCAATAAGAAACTTGCCAAAGATCATAAAACCCTCAAATGCTATGTGTAGACACTGTCAACTAGGGAAGCAAACTAGGATAAGGTTCAAGGCAAAAGAATACACAACCTCAAAACCTTTAGAGCTTGTTCACATTGACCTATGTGGACCTACAAGGACCAAGAGTTTTCAAGGAGAGTCTTACTTTATGTTGTTCATTGATGATTTTACCATAATGGGTTAGATATGTTTTCTCAAAGAAAAATTAGAAGCACTTAACAAATTCAAAGCCTTTAAAACCCTTGTTGAAAATGAAAAGGAGACAAAAATCAAATGTCTTAGATTAGACAATGGTGGTGAGTTCACATCAAAAGAGTTTGATCTCTTCTGTGAAACCCATGGAATAAAAAGACAATTATCTGCTTCCAGAACACCTCAGCAAAACGGGATTGCTGAGAGAAAGAATAGAACAGTTCAGGAGGCTGCAAGGACTATGCTCAATGAAGCAAAATTGTTAGGTGGATATTGGAGGGAAGATGTAAGCACAACAATATACATATTGAACAGAGGTCAGCTCAAGGTTAATAGTAATAAGACCCCTTATGAACTATGGTTTGGAAGAGATCCATAAGTAAAATACTTCAAGGTCTTTGGAACTAAATGCTACATCAAAAGACTAGATGAGAGTCTTGGAAAATTTGATGCCAGATCTGATGAAGGTATTTTTCTTGGATATGCCTCAAACAAGAAAACATACAGATGCTACAATATTATATCACATAAGATTGTTGAAAGTGCAGATGTCAAGGTGGATGACCTAAAAACGATAAGGATCAAAAATCAAGAGACCATACCTGAAAGTGAAGATGAAGATGATGATGAGAAAATCGACACACAAGTAGAAGAAGTAGAAGAGAATGAAAAAGAAATGGAAGAGGATGATATGGATACTAGTGAAAGCGAAGAAGATAGTCAAGATGGAGAGATAAGAGAATAATTCCCAAGAAGAGATATAAAGACACCCTCAAGAATTACTCAAAAGAATCATCCTGAAGAACTGAAATAGCATTGTTGTCACATGTTGAGCCTAGTTCAATCAAAGAGTCATGTAAAGATGAGAATTGGATCAAAGCTATGAATGAAGAATTGGACCAAATTGAAAAAAATCAAACTTGGGAACTAGTTCCAAGACCAAAAAATAAAAATGTCATTGTAACTAAATGGGTATATAAAAATAAAATGAATGAAGATGGGCAAGTAATCAAGAACAAAGCTAGATTAGTATGTAAAGGGTATGCTCAAGTTGAAGGAGTAGAGTATGAAGAAACATTTTCACATGTGACCATATTAGAGGCAATTAGGATGTTCTTAGCTTTCTCCAGCTACAGAAAATTTAAAGTGTACCAAATGGATGTCAAGTCATCATTTCTCAATGGAAATTTAGAAGAGGAAGTCTATATTGAACAACCATAAGGTTCCAATTAACCAACAAAGGATACCATGTCTGTAAACTAAAGAAATCACTCTATGGGATAAAACAAGCACCTAGAGCATGGTATGCAAGGCTAGATTCTTACTTACAAAAACAGGGCCTAAAAAGGGGATCAACAAAAAGCAATATTTACTATAAAATTGATAGTAATAACATGGTTATTGTGGAAGTATATGTTGATGATATTATATTTGGCAATGATGATGAAAAAATGAGTAAGGACTTTGAAATGTCTTTTATTGGCGAACTGAATTTATTTCTTGGATTACAAATAATACAGTCCAAAAGAGGAGTCGTTATCCATCAGTCTAAATATGTTAAAGATATGCTTAAGAGGTTCCAGTTAGAAGATTGCAAACCTGTTAGTACACCTATGACAGTTGGATGCAAACTAAGCAAGGATGATGAGTCCAAAGTTGTATATCCAAAACATTATAGATCAATGATTGGGAGTTTTCTCTATGTAACGGATTCCAGACCTGATGTCAAGCAAGCTATTGGGATGGTGGCTAGATTCCAAGTAGAACCAAAGGAGATCCATGTTCAAGTTGTAAAAAGAATCTTTAGGTATTTGAAAGGAACCATCTATCTTGGTTTTTGGTATCCTAGCAAGGATTCATTCACTTTAAAAGCCTATTCAGATGTTGATTGGGAAGGAAGTGTAGATGATAGAAGAAGCACAAGTGGAGGAGCATTCTTTTTGGGAGAATCATTAGTAGCTTGGATAAGTAAGAAAGAGTCCTCAATTTCTCTGTCTAGCACTGAACCTAAGTATATTACAGCAGCATAATGTTGCACACAAGTGGAATGGATGAAACAAACTCTACAAGACATCAAAATAGTATTTGAAGACCCACTACTATCCACTATGATAATACAAGTGTGATAAGTCTCTCTAAGAACCTTTTCCATCACTCAAAATCGAAACACATTCCCATAAAGTACCACTATCTAAGAGATCAGGCTGAAAACAAGAACATTAAATTGGAATATGTTCCAAAACAAGAATAGGTGGAAGATATTTTTACAAAACCCTTAAACAGAGATGTATTTGAATATCTCAGGAAAAATTTGGGAGTAATCCTTCTTCCTACCTAAATCTCTCAAGAAAATAATGCATTAGTTGGCACCTATTCAAGGGGATATAGCAATCAACATTAGAAGGAGTCATTCAATGATGACAGGAAAAGTGTGATTGTAGGAGGAGTTACCAATGGCCAAAGAAGTATTTATACAGATAGATCATAGGAGAAGAAACTCTTTGCCATTGATGCCAAAAGGGGAGAGTAAATTCAGAGGACATAAGCATCACCACAGGGGGAGATTGTGTATGAAGTTGGTGTGTTTCCCTCAATGACAAAGGGGGATATTGTTGGACATATTGTCATTCATGTGTTTTCATTGATGTTAACAGTCGATATCATTGATGTGATGATAAGTTGAGATAAAAGCTCAGGAGGGTTAGCGAATGAAGATCAAAGATCAGAAGAGATGGCACAGTGAATTTCAGAAGAAACGTTGGACGACCAGTCAAATAGTATATAATGAATTATGTCAAACAGAGATTAAATATCAAGAGAGTTAACAAATGAATATCAAAAGCTCGGAAGAGATGGCGCGATAAAACTTAGATCAAATCAAGATCGTCGGATCTACAAGCTAGATCAACGACATAGATGAATTGCAGGGAGCGAAAGCAGAATTAAACTACTCGCCAGTTACAATCCCGCAATCTGTCTAGATCATCAGATCTCATAGCTTCAAAGATCTACGACTGTGGTTGATCCAACAAACAATGAGTTTAAGTCAGATTAAGTCATGACCGTCTAATGCATAATCACCAGATCAATGGTAGGGACGGATTGTGGAGATTGAAAGGAGAACTAAATATCACACTAGTTACAATCCCGTAATTAGTTAGGATTGTCCGATATTATATATTCGAAGATCGACGATTGTGGTTGACTCACCAATAGTGCACAACTTCCAATTGCGGAGTTTGGGTGACGAGTTAAATCACTCACAAGTCATGGTTCTGCAATCATCCTTGATCGTGGATCCACTTCAAGAATCTTCACAACCGTTGGATCACTTTTGAGTGGAAGGACAGGATAAGTGGGGAAAAACGATTAAGAATTCAATTAACTGAATTCTTGTCAGTCGTCGGATCATTTTCGAGTGGAAGTACAGGATAAGATAGCAAAGCTGCATCACAGAAAGATCGAACCGTCGATCTAATAACCTGATCAATGAACAACATTCTCTTCGGGTCTAAAGTTGCGAGGAGGTTACGCTCCGGAAATTCTGAGATTTGAAATTCCTGAAATGCGAATTTTCGTCAGCCGTCGGATCATTTCAAAGTGGAAGGACAGGATAAGCTAGAAGAGCTACATCACTAATAGATCAAGTCGTCGATCTAAGTTCATGATCGATGAACAACATTTAGTTCAGATCTAAAGTTGTGGGGAGGTTACGCTCTGGAAAGTTTGAGATGTGAAATACCCGAAGCCTGGAAATCTGAAATGAATAAGGACCGTCGGATTTGGAGGACATACGCGGACCATTGGATCAGGTCTGTTGGTTGGGAGACCACATCGGCAGACCATTTCAGAAAACCACGTCATCAAATATACATGGCATAATTAGATGATGACAAGCGTCAAGAGGAAATTGGCTCGTGCCATGTCAACAAGTGACGTAAGCAAGTTATGTCACTTCAGGAGAATTTCTTCAGGAGTTTCACCACCAAGAAATGTCAAAAGTCCCGAAGGACGAAGGTCCAAAGTCACTCTCAGTCATCGATCTAAGATACACCGAGAGTTAGGACAACCATTGGATCCAGGAGAAGAGCATGTGCCACATGAGGATCCATGTTAGAAAGGACACGTGGCGCAATCAGACAATGACACATGTCAAGTTGATTTGGCATTTCAGGTATGTGAAAATCACACATCCAAGTGACACGTGGTAGATACTAGGCTCATGACACATCATCAAGTGACATAAGTAAGTGGCATCACTTCGGAGGAAAGAAGGGGTTTGAGATTTGAAATCTCTGAAGTTCGAAGACCTGAAGGAGATCTCAACCGTCGATCTAATGTCGGGTGTATTCTCGACCGTCGATCTACTACAGTGGAAGGATAGTGTAAGCTGAAATGTTAACCAACAGCAAGAAGTCTCCACCGTATTATGACTTACCACAGTAGGTGATCACTCTGGAGGAAAGAAGGTGTTGAGATTTGAAATCTCTGAAGTCCGAAGACTCAGAGTAAATTGTGGCCATCCAACTCAACGCGTGATTAAGTCTTGGCCGTCGGATTAAGACTTGTAAGAATCAAAATATGATGATTGATCCCTCTTTGCGAAATAAACATTAACCGTCCGATCTGTTAGGAAAATCGGATTCAGAATTTTTGAAAAGTTGAAAACTTGAAGTTCTGAAGAGAAAAGTTTCATCAACCGTCCATCTCATCAGAAGATTAAGTCGTGACCATTGAATTGATAAGCGCTCCAGTGCTTGTCTCACCTAGCGTTTTGGTCACCGTCGTTGGTCATATGATATATAGGAGATCTAAATGACAACTTAATATGTCCCTATAATTTCTAAGCTCATGGTTTTGTAATGCTCGGTCACGTGTAATGGTTTGAAGGAAGCGCCTCCATAGAATTTGGTCTCTGTGATAATAACAAAGATTTGAGATCGAGTTTAAAGGATAAAATTGATCTATACCTGTGATCAATTTATGAAAAACCTTCATGATAAAGATGTTAAAACGATGATTATGGTTAAGTTAAATGAAGAGGTGCGATGCTCCAAATAAAGGGACACTATGTGTAACACTCACATCGTTTTGAAGAATATATAAACAAGAAAGAGAGGTGAGAAGAAAGTGTCTCTATAGTCCATATCAGAATATAAAAATTTGAAGCAAATTCCAGGAAGGAAAGTTGAAGATACTTATCCATTAACAGTGGTTGGGTGGTGCAAGGGCAGGTTGGTGCTTGTAGAGGGAGTTGGTGCTTCCTTGTTAGTTGTAGTTGACTAAACAGGGGGGTTGTAGCCTCGTACCAGTTGGTGCTGGTAAACTAGGGTGTGGGTGCATCCTGATCAGTTGGTGTTGTATAAAAAAGGAAGTACATCTTCCTTCTATGTAACATGTAAAACAAATTTTGCAGTTAATAGAAAAGAGTTTGTGGTTTTCCCAATTGGGTTCCACGATAAAATACTGTGTTAAATTTTGTTTGCATTAATAAATGAAAAACCGATATAATTGTTGTGTCGCTGATTCACCCCNCTCTTAGTGACAGGATCTGATCCTTCACTTGGTTGGATTACCTTTAAAATAAAAGTGATATAACCATAGTTTAGATCCCATTTGAAGAGATGAACACATAAAAGAATACATCCCAACATGATTAACTCATTTCTTATCCAAGTTTATAAATATGAAGCTCTTCTTTCTTAGGTAGGTTGAATTACATATACTAAAGGTCCCACTTTCATGCAAACCTATCTATTTTAAAGATAGAACCTTAAAGTGGATACTTGAAGGTTCTTAGGAACATCATCTGAGAGATATAAAGGTCATCTCCTAGCCTTGATTTGATAATGATTGCTTCAGAATGAGACCCAAGGGTTTATGTTCAATTTTAGGTGTGCCACTTTATGTTTTTCAATTCCCTTTACCTGGCATAGACCTGCTGTTAGTAGGCATGTTCAGTACCCTAACGGGTTTACTTTAGTACCATACAAGCATGACCCCACTGCCAACAAGCATGTTTAGTATCTCGGCGGATTTACTTGTACTTCCTGATACTTCTTTTTATTATATTACTCAAAATATTTAGAATGATGTATATTGTTCATTGACAGCTTAAGAGTATAAGTAAGGCAAGTGGTACGAGAGTGTTTTAGAGTTATTAGGCACATAATTAATTTCTTTCAATTATTCCAAGGCTGACATCATCCACATTAGACTTAAATATCAGTTATTCAATGTATAATGGAACATCTTGGATAATGACTAAGAGGTCCCTCTAGTTAATCCTATTAGGGTTCTCATGAAAGTTCATTGAGGTTTTGCAAGGGAGGTCCACCACATGAGGTTTTCACCAATACCTCCCAAGATAAACTTAGATAAGAACTTGTTGAATCAACTAGGTTATTATTAGACATAATGGTGCCACCACGTTTCAATGGATATTTCAATTATTAATCATTTTTTCGTAATGATGAGGTAACAATACAGGGGCACCCATTATCATATAAAGATAAATGTGAAAATATCTTCTTAAAGGATAGCAAGGATGATTCATTTAGGGGTGAGCGTAACAATGTAGTAGGAAGATGTAGTAAAGAATGGTTCAACGTAAGACTTAAATGATCCTTCATAGAAAGAACATGAAAATATTAGCCCATACCTCCAATTACCTTAAGTGAAAACAATGTTAAGTACAGGACAAAGATCATATCACCTTGGCATCAGTACTAGATTGGTAACTTGTATCGGAACATGTTTATGTAGTACCGGAATAGATAGTATCGGAACATGAATTTGCAGTACCGGAACAGGACAGTGCCGAAACAAAACAATACCGGAAAATGATTTTGCAATACCGGAATAGGACAGTACCGGAACAGGATTCTGTAGTACTAGAGTAGAACAGTACCGGAATAGGATTTTGCAGTACCAGAATTCTGGAAATGACTATCAACTTCCAGCACTAAACATGTTGATTTGGACTTGCCGAGAGAAGCTGAAAAGAATATGAAGGTCTCAACAGCCACTCCCCCATGCCTGAGGTTTTGCATGGCCTCATGCAAACAATGTGAGATGATAAAAAAAAGAGGTTGCTCAAAGGGTTGTGAACATCTGCAAAAAACAAACCAATAGAACTAATTGAAACTAGATTTTTATTCATGCTTGCAAATAGAAAATTCAAGGAAAATGTCAAAAGTTGAATTATTAGCTATGAACAAAATAGTTTGGAATCAACATTCAGTTTTAATTTCTATTAAAAAGATCACTTAATCGATCATCCTTGTGAAATAGTCGTCTTAAAATAGATAGGTAATGATAAAGCATGAGTGCATCTTTTTTTTAACAACTTAAGGAAAAAGAATAAATTTGAAGAAATAGGTCATGAAGTACTCCCTTAAGTGTTCTCTTCCATTGAAAATGATGCATTCTTTGCTTTTGAAAATACCCTTCCAGTATTATGTGTGCATTCAGAGGATGAAAATATTACATTCTCATAAAATTCCAAACAAAATTATCAAAACTTTTAGAAAGAAATATACTAGAGGAACAAAAGATCTTAAACTGATTGCTTTGTTAAATTTTGACATTTTCATTTATGAAAAGTATGAAAGATAGGTTGCATTGCACTTATATGCAACATTTATTTATTTATTTACTATCCTACTTTAATTGAACAAAATAAAATGTCATTCAAGTATAGGAATACTTCCAGTGAAGCCATGTGCGTAACAGGGTTTGAAATATATCCATACTCGGGTTTAAAAGATAAATGTTAATGCATACCGGAGTATGAAGGACCAGTTGCTTTGATGATGAGATCAAACAATAATGAAAAGTAAAAGAGTAGGGTGACCTGATAATTAATTGGAACCATCTTTCAATAGGATCATGATATTCTTGTTTCTCTTCTTTGTTTAGGTCACATAGCATGTCCTCGTTTTCCATGCTACGCAGATTATCTTCTTAAAGATGATTGGTCTTTGGAGTACAAATAGGATTTTCTAAGAGGCATGCTAAGAACTCCTAAATCTCAGGTTCCAATGGTTTCTCTCCATTGAATTCTATCCACGATTCTTTAGTCTCCTCAACAAATTGACAAGAGGAATCCGAAGGGACTTCTAAATCTTCTTATGGAGAGACAAATAAATTATTTACTACTGTCAAGATATGCTCTTCCTGAGAGGCGGATATCCCAGCTGCTACTAGAATGTGAGAAAGTTCTTGGAGGAACATTCTTCAATCTCTTGATCATCCGTGAATTACTCTAGCTAATTCATGATCCCTGTCTCGCAACACAAATTAGTACTTGGGGGTTCTTACAACACCCAAAAAATGATTTATCATCAAATATCTGAATTTTAAAACTAAGAAATTAAAACTATTTGCAAAAATAAAACACACCAAACTTGAACTCCTTACGTTACTGGAACCCTATTGTCACTAGGTTATTGGTTCGCACAAGTTAGCTCATCATAAATAAAACTAAATTTGCATAAATAAAAACACACTATTGCATAAAATAAGGAAAAACACACTTGCATTAAAAGAAAAACACTTATGCATGAAAGGGAGAGGACAACCTAACTTTGGAGCAACCCCACTAAAGTGGATGCGTGGGATCTTCCCTCGCGTCTTACAGTCTTCTCTCCACCCTTAGGTCGTCCATAAAACCATTCCAAAACCATTAAAGCAATCTAATTCAAATATTACCTATTACTGTTTACAACTCCCCAGCAACGACACCAAAATGTTGGTGCAATTCTATGCATAATATATTACCAAACATAAATTATCGATCGTGATTCGTAATCAACAGATTTGTTACACTATATGTGTCAGAAACATGTGGTTTATCTACGTCTGATGAGTATAGCATAAAGAAGTAACATTTGAAACTCAATACTCTGTCTTTCACACAATTCAAAATCTAGAAAGAAAAATTGATCAACAAATGTATAATTCAAAATTCTTGTTCAGGGGATGGATCTGCTCATTATAGGCTCATGAAAGATAGAGATGGGTTATGATTCTATCTCCTGGAACAACTACACAATCAATCATTAACATTCTGGAAACCTAACTAAGCTAAACGAACTACCAGGAAGGGTGTAAACACTCCATTATAAACGCATGTAGGTGAGAGATGGATCCTAGTCTCACTCCTGTAATAACTCACTTCAAACTTGCAAGAAATTCTTATCTAATTTTGCACACTCTTCAAAATCAATTGATGCAGCACAAAAGGAAATTCAATACAATCTTGCAATCTTGCAATTCTGGAAAATTACTTTGTTTCTACATAGGAAGCGAAAATCTTATCGAGACTTTCCATTTGTTGGTTCATGTAATATGAAATATGGACTCTCGGTTTGCTCCTGTACTAACACACTTAATACTTCTAAATAAATTCTGAAAGAAATCGCAACAGTGTAATTAAATTCACAACTCATTCATAAATGTCTAACAGTCACAATACGATATCAACACCATGTAAATTTGAATTAAAACTTAACAAAAAAAAATATCGAATTAATAGATGCAAGAACATGTACCGGATAAATAACAAACAGGTGCACAAATGAAAAACTACATTAATAATTTACAACATACTTACCAAGTTGGATCGCTGGGCCCTTGCTGATACCAACAAGGAAGTTGTTAAAACTCATAGAATATCAGAGTCTAAAAAATGCATAAAATCATCAAACCTGAATTTGTATTAACATTCAGCCAACAAGTAGCAGTTTACAGGAAATCCATATTTAAAATGAAATACAACAGCATAACATTATATGGAATTCTCTCCTCGAACATCTACATAGCTACTTCTTAAAGAAGATCAGTCATTACAACCAAAGTCTGAAGATAATATCAAATGTTTGCAAAATTAATACAATCGGTTATCAAATCATATCTCATGGAAAGAGCTCCATCCTCATGACATGAAGTGCATGAGTGATAAAGTGTATCATAGTCTATCGTGGTCTTCAAACTAACCAAAGATGCTTCCATCCAACAAGTTTATTGGAGCCATCACCAACGTGCTCGTTCAAAACATCAATCCTGTAGAAGCGGATCCAGTACCAAACTAACACAATAAAATATATTAGTACCGGATCAACATAGAGTTGGGTACCGGAATAGACAGAGTACCAGAATAGGCAGAGTATCGGACCGACACAGTTGCAATAATAGATGGAGTACCGGAATAGGCGGAGTACTGGAGCAACACAGTTGCAATATTGTAGAACCGGAATAGGCGGAATATCGGACGAGCCCTGAGGATGAGTACCGGATGAGATAAAGCCTTATCATGAAAGCTGCTTAAATTAATCAAAGTAATTTAGAAACATAAACAACAATCATTTAATCCCAATTTAATTAAGAAACCAAACAAATTATGCTTTCAACGTGAGTTACCTCATATATACACAATAATTGTTAAATGACATGTCTGTTAAGAAAATATAAATATAGTGAATATGTATGAGGCAAAATTGATAAGGATATGGAACAAGATAAAAAAATTTGAAAGTGACAAAAATGAGGTTCACATCATAACCAATATAAGTTTGGTAGGAAAATTATCCCCAATCAATATGAGCTCCAATATCTTCGCACTCGCATAGAACTTCCCATATTACGAACCAACGACAAGCCCATAATGCATTTTCTCCTTTATCAAATGCCCACGAACATGACGTGAAGTATGATGTCTCATTTAAAACCTTAATTTTCCTTTCACCTTTTGTTGAGCCATTTAGAATAGATGATATTTTTTTTATCTTTACGACATGGCATGAGGCTAATGGCAAAGTCAAAACTTCAAAAAGGAACGTGGTATAGCTTAATGTCATAATAAAGGTATTGGTAAAAAGAGACATGGAATATAAAATGTGAGAAGGTGGCATATCAAATTATATATATATATATATATTTGGAGTATGTCTTAAAGTTAAAGGTATAACCAAAATACATGGGAAATAAACCAAAGTCAGGAACGTGGTAAAAATATTTAGTAATAAGTGGAACATTGAAAAGTGAATTATGAGGCATAGGTTTGAAAAAGTGAGATATGTAAAAAAATAATATATTGGGTATGATATAGCATGGATTTAGTTAGTTAGTTGGTTTTTGTTTTTAAAGAGTTTATAAGATAAAAGCTATGTGGTAAGGTGATATGTATGGTATTAAAGGTGATACGAGAAGTTTAAAATATGCGGAAGCAAAATAATATGTGAGAAGTGATCAAGAGAGCCATATTTGTGATATTTCAAGAGTTTCAATAACTTTACTAAGTGTCATATTATTGTTGTTGAATGCTTGTAATAATTTTGTGTTTATCTAAGAGCTTGTAACATGTGCAACTTTAAATATGATCGACGATCATTGTTATTATCCATTAGTAAATACTCATCATAACTTATAGCCTATCTTTAAAAGGTGAAATATCTGAAGAGATTGAAATGTGTAGTAGCAATTGAGCGAGGGTGCGCACTACTTGCGCAAGCAATATGAATTGAAGGGTAGTCTGGCAATGTTTTGTCTGCTAAATAATGATGACCAAAATGGTCATCAACATCTTCCAACCAAAATATGTGCATCGCCTACAGTGGCATGGAATCTCTTATTTCTTAGTGTCGGGGGGCAGGGATCAAAACGACTGATGGTAATCATTGTACAACAAGGGGACTAAAAATGGAAATTTAAGTGATACATGGAATGGGACTTTGTCGAGCAATTAATGGAAAGTGGGATGTATGAGGGGGTTTGGTCTTGTTTGTACAACAAATATAATACAAGATAAATAAAAAGAAAAGTAGACCAATACACTTGGGTATGCAAAATTATACAACAGGGGGAATAAAAGTTGAAATTTAAGTGATACATGTAATGGGACTTCGTGGAGCAATTTAGGGAAAGTGAAAAGATGGGGGGGTTTGGTCCTGTGTATAATAGAAAGTGACAAAAAATATTTATCTCTTGGATGAAAGGATTAGTAAGCTAGATAAACTGTCATGTATGTGTGTTGAGGGAAAAAACCAAGTGTAACACTGAGCATCCATGACATATATATGATGGAGCTATCTCAAATGGCGGAGACAAAGAAAGGGAAAGAAGGAAGATATGGGAAGGAGTGATGATTGTAATGAGCAAGGATGACTCACTTAGCAAGTGTTGGCACAGGGGCAGACCCAGGGTTCAACTATCAAGAGC
This sequence comes from Picea engelmannii, assembly GCA_009831015.1. Classification (NCBI taxonomy): domain Eukaryota; kingdom Viridiplantae; phylum Streptophyta; class Pinopsida; order Pinales; family Pinaceae; genus Picea; species Picea engelmannii. Next base: position 282,456 of record ML778505.1, on the reverse strand, counting down.
GCACCAACAAAACCCTAACTACCAGCCCTTTCGGCAACACCTGTGAAGCAGGTGAAGTCTCACCCAAGGTAGAGGCAGGGGTGGTTGTAGGACTTAGATGTCTGCAACCTTAGCCGGGACACAGATATGTGATTATATCACTTAGAAATTACCTAGCATAGATTATCCATCAATATTCAACCCTTATGATACTTTGCGGATTGCACATAGCATCGCAATATGTACTTAGATCTAAGATAATTCAGCATTTAGCCACAACAAGATAGATTAGATTTGATAGATCAAGCACTAAGTATCTTATATATTAGATCTAAAACTCATTCATATCTCATAAGCACAAAGCATAACTAGATCTATCTAAACACATCAAAGAATTTAGCAAGGGAGAGACAAACACATCAGGTCAAGGCACAGAGCACAACACACAGAGTTACCGTGGTTCACCCCCACCCTGAGGCTACGTCCAAAAAGTCTTCTTCTTTATTATCTCGGTCAAGCAGTTACAACACAGAGCTTCAACAATCCTTACTTCTCACAGGACAGAAGATCTGCGCAGCTCGCTAGATCCTTCTTCCTTGCACTTCAGCACAAAGTCGTTCACAACCTCTTACAACAACTTCCACTTAGCTCTGCAAGCTTCTTACAATCATGCACAAAGCACTTACAATATGCATCCAATCACACAGACCCAGTTACTAGCACTAAGACATTAACTATACATCACATAGATGTACTACTGTCCTCTACTTACATTGCCTAAGTATCTATTTATAGATTACAAAAATGGGCCTAAGCGTGGGTAAACCCATGGGCGGACATCCCTTTCCCGTTACATTAACCCAAAACCCTAAAGGGATCCAAAAAGAGATCTAGCTTCCCCAATTTCCGCTTCGCGTTGCGCTCCATCTTTGACAAGCTGTCGAAGTCCCAAAAATGGTCAAATATGACCAAGTGTTCTTCAAAACTTGGTCAAGGGCCAACAGGCCCCCAACACTCACCTGTGACTCGTCTCGAGTCACTCTGGTCTGATCAATTCCGCCTCAAATGCCTCGATCTTGGCTCGAGCTTCGTCGACCTACTGCAGTATGACAACCTCTTGCTCAAGGAATTCCTGGATCACTGTGTCATTTACTGGCCCTTACATGTGTTGTTCTATGGTGATGACAACTTGTTCAAGCTTGGCTCCCTGGCTTTCAACTTCAGTGAATAGTTGGCATGCTTTTTTCTTGGATTGGTTGAAGTCATTGGGAGACTTCCATCACTTTACTTTGCAGCGTGTGTACCTATTGTTGGGCGGTGCATTGTTTTGCAAACCTCTTCATCTTTTGATTGGGGTCAAGGCCTTCATTTGTGCCTATAGCGTGTCTGCATGTTGCTTTGCTTCTTGGAGTTGTGCCTCTAATGCTTACAACTCTTCATTCTCTATGAGGTTCTCATAAGTCTGGGCGCTTCTAGCGCACAACTGCTTGTATTCCAAGGCAAAGGTTTTTAATCGATCAACTATGCTACGGGCAGTTGCCTCCCTTAGATATTTTATTTCTTGAAGAGTCTCGGGTACGGTATGAAGTTCTGGATTTGCGATGCGCTGCTGAAGTTGTTGGATTAATTCTTCAAGTTGTATCACCTGCTGTGGAACACATTCTTCGATCTTTACTTCTATGACCGTCACAGAGAGAAATGCTTTGTGAACCCTTTCTTGTACTTCAAGTTGCTCTACTAGCAATTGTGCTTTTTCCTCATCCCACTTCACTTTCAAGGCAAGATTTTTCCATTCTGCCTTACTCTGTTGTTCTAGAAGTGTGCTCTGTACTTGTGTCAAAGCCTAGGTGGCTTGCGTTGTGTCTTCTTGAGCTCGTCGAAGGTGAGCTTCGACTTTATCGGCGATCTGGTGTAATTGGGTGGGCTCATCACCTGTTGCTATTGTTTCAACTGTCAAGGGTGCAGTAGAAGCTGCTCGACTGGACTGGAGTGCCTGGTACATTTCTTGAATTTCACCCTTGATTCGGCTAAATATCTCCTCCTGCTTTGCTTCTTGTCTTTCTGCGATCTCTTGTGAAGCATCATTTAGTGTAACGGTTAATAAGTCGAAGTCATATGGTGTGAGGGTAGTCTTAAACGTAGTCCGAATGGACTTATCTTTCTTTCAGGATGAGGGCTTTGGTGGGGTAGTCTTACTTTTCTTGGAGGGATCCTCCTCCTCTCTAGGTGGAGTAACCTTGCCTTTGTTTTGCTTGACTTATGTCCCACCTAGTTCTTCACCATCACCTCCCTGTGCAGGTGATATCGAAGTGGTCTTCATAGATGTTCTACGGACATCTTGAACTTTAACATCCTTCTTAATATTGCTTGGTCCAGGTGTATCCGACATAGCTTCAGGGCTTTCCATGTCGAACATTTCTGCGGGGTCCGCTGGAACAAGGAGGTCCGCTGACCATTCTTTGGTAATCTGCTCCAAGTCTTCTTCTACCAATTTGTAGTACGATTGGAGTTGTTATTTGTGTTCATCAGCGCGTGTTGTGATATAGGTGAAGTGGTGGTCCACATTGAAATTTATCAAAGGTCTAAACCTATGAAGTGTGTTTGGGGTGATGCGCGGTGTAGACTGGATTGCATTCTTCAATTGGTTGTAATAGGTGTGGAAGATGACATTGGACTGCCACTACTTGTTCATGTCGTTGGAGTACCATAGTGTACAGAAATTCACGGCCAGTGGTTCGAAGGGTTCGATCTCCGAAAAAGTGGCACCTTCTGGTAGCTCCCAGGCGATGAAAGCGATTAGTATGAACAACCAACTGAAGTGGAACTCATACCCTTGGTCTTGTGCTTCTCTTCAATCAAGCTCTAGCTGGTTTACAAGATACTATGCCCAGTTCATCTGTAGTCCCTCGGTGCACTTCCCTGTGAGGTCAACTACGAATCCAGTCACTTGTGTTGGTCTGTTCTTGAAAATTATCTTGCCCATGATCAACTGACAGGAAAGGCACACTGCGCTACTCTGGATAGAGGCTACCTTGTAGCCTCACGTGCCTTTCTCAACATCGCCATAAGTTTCTTTTATCCTCTGTGCTAGTGCTCGGTCTGAGGTCTTTCTTGGGTAAAACTCTTGTGGGTCAGGGCCTTGCATACTAAGTCCTGTGATCCAATTGATCAAGGTCAGATCCACAGTGATGCAGTGGTCCAGCCATAAGTATCCTCTGTGGTAGCAGGACAACAACAACTTGACGCATGCGTTGACTTTCTGGTGTTTGCCGAAGTGCGGGATTTTCATTACATTAAGCAGTGACTATGTGAGGTTCTGGGTCCATGATTGCGGGACAATCTTAGAATTCTTTCCTTTGGTCCTGGTTAAGTACTTATGCGAAGCTAACATGCTGTAAGGCTTACAATCTCCAAGGTTAAAATCACTAAATTTCAGTGTTGCGAGCTTATCTTGGTTAGTACGGACTGCGCGCACCCCTTTCAGAAGGTATGCGATGATCAAAGCGTACTCGAACTCTCAAGGTACACTGTCATGGTTGATGGCACCGCTTAGAGGTGGTAAGTAAGCTAGTAGAATGTCTGGGATAAGCTTGGCATTTGCGATGTCATCCTTCTGCTTAGTTCTTCTTTCTGCGCCGACTCGAGATGTTCCTACTCGAGCAGTCGATGGGGAGGGTTGTACTCCTGTCGTTGATGATGATTGGATGTCGGTGGACATTCTTCTTTCCAACATGACTCTCTCAGTCATTAATTCAATCAAAACTTCTTCAACTACTTTCTCAGCAGCACAGGGCTCGTCCGACATACAAGCTTGGGTCGACTAGCTTGGGTGTAAAAATAAATTCAAAGGCTACAGTGAACAATATGGGAACAAGGCGATGATCACAGGGTGAAGTAATCTCAAGTTTCGGGCTCAAATTCTCATTTAGAAAAAAGTATTCCTGGTGCGTGGCGTGACAGACTAAGTAGGGAAACTTAGCAACGGTCTGCTTACAATGGGTATGAGGCTGCATTAACTGATGTTATGTCCGTATGGCGCGGTCTAATGGTCTAGTGGCGAGCCATAAATGCATTCCAACCCATTCGGAGTGGCAGTCGAATGGTTATATTGGCTTCCAACGGCTATATTGCTTCGTCATGGTGAAGTAAAATAAGTTATTTTTCTAAAACTTAATTTAATTTTTTATTTTTTTTAAAACTTGGATGGATGAGCATTGGTATCTCAAGATTAAATGGTATGTATCATCATTTTCCTTTGGCCATGGCTATTTTGTCTTTCTTTTTCACAATAAAGAAAAGCGAGATCTAATATTCTAGTATGTACCATATTTTATGGGATCTAGGGGAATGTATCTAGCCCCTTGGCCCCTAGAATTCAACCCATAGGAGGAAATTATAGTGGGCCTAGTGTGGATTAGATTGCCTCATCTCCCTCTAATATTTTGGGACGATTGCATTTTTAGAGACATTGGAAATAAGGTGGGAAAATTCATTGATCAAGTAGAACCAAAAGGAAATTTGTTTTCATGTTGAAGAATATATGTGGAGGTTGGTTTGGAGAAGGGACTCCTAGAGGCTCTGCAAATTAATATTGATGGGTGGAGGCATCATCAAAAATTGGATTTCAGATAGATTCCATTCAAATGCATGACTTGTCATGTTTAAGGACATTTTCCCAAAAGTTGTCCAAAAACCTAAGAGGAGTAACCATTGTCAAAGAAAAATTCAAGAGAATAATTTGAGTTTAAGAAGGTTTCAAGCAAGTGTAGGAATTATTAGCATAGGGGATGCCTCAACCAACAATATTGCGAGAAGGTTTTCCCACTTCTATAAATAATCAATTGGAAGTTCATGGGAATCTTGAGGGTTTAAAAAATATAGAAGACACTAAGAAGAAATATGAATAGGAAGTGATTGAACCCAACCCCGAATCAGTGCACCCTGACATCGACACAGATCCATCCCTTGAGAATCCATATCCAACAAAAAATGAAGTAGAAGGAGATGAGGAAACAGGGGATGCAGAGGAAACGTAGGAGAAAGAAGAGGAGAATGAGGAAATCGAGGAAGAAGGGAATGAGGAACCAAAACTAGCAACAGAGGTTTACTATGAATCTTCTAAATCCTTTGTTGAAATTCTAAAGAAAGCTTCAAACCCCTTCCCTCCTCTCACAAGAAGAAGGAAATCTAATCGGGTACAATGAACTTACAAGGTAGAAACGAATATCCTCTCGGGACATCATGCACTTCTTGAACATACTATCCTAAAGGGAAGGGTTACAACTAGCAATATTAGTTATGTTCTATTTCAGTATTTTCCTATGTAATCCATTTGTAAGAATCTATTCTTATGCTTAGGTAATAGGCAAGAAAAGTCATTGCATAAAAATTCATTTTTTCTCCTCCTAGTTCTTTGAGAGGAGAAGGATAAAACAACAAAAACTGCTAGATCAACAAGATTATCCATTATCGCCTTTTTGTAAGCCTATTATTAATTCTGCTAAAATTCTTTTAATATAAAATATCTCCAAATTACTATTTAAAAAAAAAAACATTAAAAAACAATCTTGTTGAAAAAAAAAAAGTTTGTGTTCTACATTTTTCTTTTATATTTATTTACTTTTACAATTACAAATTTTCTTTAAAAAACATTATAATAAAGACTATGCTTACCATCTTCAATTTTCTTTTTATCACAATTTTTTTATAAATTTAATGAAAAGATTTCTTAATCTTTTAAAATTTTAATTATATATACATATATATAATTTAAGATTACTATATAATTTAAGATT
>ML778505.1:264550-276525 GCA_009831015.1 Picea engelmannii | reverse complement strand
ATATATATATATATATATATTCAAAAAATAAAAATATATATATCTTTAAATAAATAAATAAAATTTATGACTAGAAACCTTAAATTTCTATGATACCATACTATTTCATACTATTTCGATGGTAGTATATGATCACATATATGAAATGTAATAAAAAGTTTCTTCCATACTTGAAATGGAATGTTGGCTTATAGTTGCTATGTATCTCAAGAATATCCTAGTATATGATGATTTGCAAGATTGATTATCTTGGTCTAATGGATTAGAGTTTATGTTGTTGTACTTGTAGTTGCTCCAGTAGGTTCCTTTGCTCTTATTCTGGGGATTTGGGTGGTGATTGAGATTAAAATTAAAAAATTTAATATAATATAATAAAACAAATTTAATTTTAAGATTACATTTAAAAATTATAAATAAAAATGTGAATGTTAAATTCTAAAAATTAATTAATTTTAAATTAAAAAGAATATTGATATTATTTTAACATTTTAGAAACTTAAATAATCAAATTAATATATATTGAATTCAAATAATTAATATTATTTTAAGATTTTATAAACTATTTACTATGTAAAAATAAATTGAATGTATGAATAATAATATTTTTATGAAATAAAATATATTCCATGACAAAAAAGTGAGGATCTCATTATTTGAAGATCCATTTTTCTCATAAATCTATTAATATAAATCTTTGGATTCAATTTTGATGGCATATATTTTTATTATTAGTAAAGGATTTTCTTACTCATGATGATGATGATCTATCAACATAATTTTTTGGATTTAATTTTGATTGTATATATTCATATTAGTAGTAAAGGACTTTTTTACGCATGATAATGATGATAATGATGGTGATGGTGATGATGATGGTGGTGGTGGTGGTGGCGAACATCCATTGAGATCAAGATTCGATAGAGAAAGGTAAGATATTACTTGGACGTTTTTAGAATGTTATTTCAATGCTCGAAAAAATTAGGAGAGGTGTTCCAAGATCATTGTAGTTTTGATGACTTGTATTGTGACAAATATTTTGAAATTAAGATCTAATTTGAGTATATGAAGAAAGTGTTGTCCATCTTCAACCCTTTGAGTGTTGTTTTGGGAATTGTCCAAGGCCGAGTTTCACTATGCAACTCATGAAAATTAGTTCTTATTTTAGCAATATTGATTCTCTTCTTTACACTAGTCAAAATAGAAAGATACTTTTGATCTACCTCCTTATAGTATCTTAATTTCCTTTTATCCACTAATTCTTTATTGCACCAAAGAATCTTCTTAGATTTATCTTTAATCATATTTTTAATATCATCGATATTCAACAGAACAACTTCTTCCTTTATTCTCCAATGATTTAGCCAAGACTTGGCATCATTGTGCCATCCCCTCTTAAGTCGTTGATGATTTTGGATGGATTTTGAAGCAATTTTGGGGAGCCATGTTTCATCCACATTGTTTATCGTGTTCTTGTACATTAAGTACCTAATCATAGCTCTACTCTCAATGAAAAAAGGCTCACTTCTATGAAGATGATAGGATAGGGTGTATTGTCTTTAATTTTGAGATTATAAGTGATAAAATTATTTTGGGTCTGCTCTATCTTTCTCCAATATTCTCAATAGATATTGCATCCTCAAACTTCACATCCATATAAGATAACAAGAGTGAAAAGAGTCCCGAAGAGGGGTTTTTTCTTATCCCATAGTCAAAGGTCTGCTAATTTACAATTATTTTCAAACCCATAATAAGTTTTCCACCCTCCATTAATCTTTTTCTTTATAGTTCCAATTGAGCTTGTGATGAATATAGATTCCAAGATACTTGTACAAGGGCACTTCCTCCAAGCTATTGTTGTTATAAATGAAACTATCATAGGTGGTCTTTTGGGATTTAATTATCATAACCTTCGTTTTGTCAGTGTTCATCGTCATCCTTGTACTAGAGAAGAAGTCCTTGAGGATTCTAAACTACTTTTTTAGGTCATATGGATTTCTTGCCATAAGAACAATATCATCGGCATATAGGAGAAGGATGATGACTATACTAGCAAGAATCATTCCAACACAACTTGCAGCTTCGAAACAATATTCTAACTTGTCAATGTATATGCCAAAAAGAGTAGGGGATAGAGGACAACCTTGCTCGACTCCAATATTACAATTAATTTTTTCTGACCATCCCTCAGTGCTCCTAAATTTGGTAATAACGGTCTCATACAACCGTACCAAAACAACTCTCAACTCAGAGGGAACTTTTAGTGCTTCTAATCTATTTCAAAGGTTAGTCCTAGGCATAGTGTCAAAAGCTTTCCTAAAGTCAACAAAACAACAAAGGAGATTGGTTTTGTTGTTGCAACACTCATTTGCAATGATCATAAGCATGACAAGGTGGTCCACAATTCAATGATAGCCTCTAAAACCGGTTTGTCCTTTAGTTTTTTTTACATGGCTTTCTAGCCATATGCTTATCTTCTTTTTCAAAATACTTCGGCTAAAATAGAAACTAGTCATAATGATCCTATAATTAAAGAGATATACAAATATGATAAAGTTAAACATGGGTTGCAATACTCTTTTGCAATGATCATAAGCATGACAAGATAGTCCACAGTTAAATGATAACGTCTAAAACTGATTTGTCCTTTAACATTTTTTACATAGCTTTTTAACCATATATTTATATTCTTTTCCAAAATACTTCAACTAAAATAAAACTAATCATAATTATCCTATAATTAAAAAAATATACAAATATGATAAAGTTAAACATGTAACTTTCTCGACCTCACCATACTTTTTAATGGCAAGCTAATATATATATATGGTGGGGATTACGCAAAACAATCTTCAATGGATGTTATGGGCAATGTGACTTTGGTTGAATGCAAACGAGTAGACCAATCTGTTTCATTGTTTGTGGGGAAGAAAATTGAACAACTCCAAAATAGTGACACGCAGTTGAAGACCAACTATCTTTTAGATGGAAGACCCAATCGCCATAAAGTTCTTCAGAAATTGATGGAAGAGAAAGAAAACACTCGCAGTTCAAAAGGTCAAAGACCCCGCACAAAGCCTGCATCGCTGACCGAGGACTTGTGCTTTTGGGCATATGTAGAAGAGGCTCGGAAAGACCTGGAAAATCTCAAACAATATCAACAGCAAAGTTTACAAAGGCTTGAACAGTTTGAAAAGTATGTGACAACCATGAAAAACGCTCTCAAAATTTCTTCAGATGTTTTCTGGAAAGGAAGCAGCTACATGATGTGGTCGGAAGAATGGGAGGAATATAAAAGAGATCATTCCCCTTAATGGAAAGTGAAAGTTGGAAAGGAGTGAACTTGCAGGGTATCTGGATAAAAACGCTGTTTCCGACTTTAAAGAACAGGACCTTCTTCTAATTAGATTGCTTGCTTTGTTTTTGAGATGTAATTTGCACTTCGTATTTAGGATGTAATTTCTGTTTGTAACTGTGACTAAGAGGACTTTCCTTCAATTAGATCGCTTGTTTTGTTTGTGAGATGTCATATCCTTTCCTTTGTTTAAAATATTATGATCGTTGGAATGCTAGAATAGTTCTTCAAGGGGGATTTATTGAAAATTGGATTTTTCATTTGTATGGTATATGTTTGATAGATGTGCTTGACAGGGAATATCTAGAAAAAAACAATTTCTGTGCCTTGAAACGATTTATTAAATCGTTGTAATATAGGATATTTTTTGGGTGAGTTTTTCATATTGAGATGGTTGAGAAAAGGGTTGAAATTTGCATCCTAGGTTGAGGAAAAGAATTTTTATATGACGAATTTAAAATTTGTTTTCAGGAGGTTTTTAAATTCTAATATTATATATCAATTATATATCAAAATGATTGTTGCAATTTTGTCAAAATAATTTTAATTTTAGCAATCAAAACTTTTATGATATAATAAAATCATTTTAGCAAAACAAAATAATTTTAATTTTAGCAATCAACTCTTGTGATATAGCAAAACCACTTTCTTATGATATAGTTAAACAGAACAAACAATGATTTTTAGTAATCACTTTCTAAAACTCTTATGATATAGCAAAACCAGTGTTCAAAAACTCTTATGATATAATTAAATAGAGAAAAAAAATGTCTACATGATTAAGAGTATAAGTTTATATGAATTACACAAATTTTATGATATAGCAAAACCACTTTCCAAAACTCTTATGATATAATTAAATAGAGCAAAAAAATGTCTACATGATTAAGAGTATAAGTTTATATGAATTACCCAAAATTTGTGGAGAGAATTGGAAAACATAATCTACATTTATTGAAAAATATTATAATGTAATATTCATGGAGAAACTTAATTTCCAACAACCTACAATAATTTACTTTCTTATCTTTATTTAGTATAACTAGTAAATATTTTGTCCAAAGAAAAAATAGTTATTTTTATTTAGGGAGTGAATGAAAATTACAATTCCCATATACAGATTACACTTACAAAAGCTGAAGATGTTATGAGAGCATTCTTAAAAAAATCATATACAAGAAGTGTGCAAGCACTTGTTTACTTATGATACAAAGCAAAACCAATGAAGAATGAGAATCAAGATTTATGAGTAAAATAATCTTCAATACTACCATTTTCCCTTTTTTCTTTGACCTCAAGGTTCCATGGAAACTAAATGATGTCTAGGATTTTGATTGGTGAGCCAAATCCTTATTAGAATTGAAGTGCTAAGATTCATGAAGTCTTCATTCCTAGTGAGGGGGTTTGAATTGCAACTACCACCTAGAGTGGATGTTCCTAGTATTATTGTAATTTGCTCTATCCATTGGTATCATTTTCTAAGATTGTTTATGAAGATTTTCTTGTAAAACTATTCTAAAATCCCCTAGGCACGAGTGGATATGTGAAGGAGTTTGGTGACTCTAAAAAAAAATACAATCTATAGGAGATTCAAAAATTAAAACTTACAATTTCCATATTTTTTTTTTTAAATAAAAAAGGGGTGGAACCTATTATATTAGCAAAAGGGAGTATACAGTGTTTGTTGATGACACCCGCTGTCCCGCCTGAACAGGAAACCAAGACAGCTGGGTCTCATGTGCCAGGTGCAGTCCTGTTGCCAAAATATACATGTGGGTGCCCTGCCCGAAGGAAACCAGGGCTATTATGCTATTGAGTTTCAAAAAAGAAGCCATAACTAGACATAAAGAAACTGAACATTCTAACTAAATTGAGACAGCAGAGATACTTCTAACCAGAAGCTTCGGTGAATCTATTTGCTCGTGCTTGGCCGTTCGTTCCTCTTCTGACGCCAGCCTGCTGGAAGCGAGTACGCCTGCGCGCACGTCGGACACTGCCGCTTTGGAAGGCTCTTGGAGTGGGCTGCAAAAAGCATGTCCAGCCTTTGGTCCATCCTGGCGAGGTGAAAAGCTTGGTCGTCCATCAGATTCTGGAGCTCGAAGATGAGTGGGAGATGCCATAATTCAGAGACTGGAGGCTGGTCCAACCCCCCGCTATTGTCAGAAGCTCATGTGCTGGAGTCCCTCGCTGCTCGGGTTGGAAGTCCTGCTGGCTCCGCCATCCCTGTGGTGTCGTCGGGAGGGGCTTCCTCCTCCACAATGCAGGGTGGGAAGAGGTCCTCTGTGCTGGCAGCGCTGGGGTTCCACAGGGTGTCTCCGGGCGGTAGCTTGCTTTCCTCTGCGCATGCAATTGAGGGGTGGCTCTGCATTGCCTCCTCCAAACTGATTTCCTCTACAATTGCCATGGGAGGCGTCCAAGATCATCGCTTGCGTCGGGTGGACGCTAATGCCAGTGCTCGTTCAAAATTTTGTATGCGCTTGCGCCAGGATTCATCCCTGTACCAGGTGGCCCCTCTGTGCGATTTCCCTCTGAGCCTGGGCATGGTGGAGACCCTGGGAGGGGTCCGAGTTCCTATCACTTTGGCCACTCCTCTCCCAGACTTTGACGGAGGTCGGAGTTGCAGCTCGGACAGAATGAACACTGCGAGGGACCAATACATCTCTTCCCAATTCATCACCGTGATAAAACACCAAGCTGTCGTGACCGCCAAGGCCATTAAGGCTGGGTGGTTAGTGCTCTGTCGACTGGTACATCTCCCTCGCGCGAGAGGGCTCATCAACTGGAGGTGGCTGGTGCAGGCCATGGCCTAATTAGTAATCGGAGGGCGCTCGCTGGTTGATGCCATAAATGGGCGTCCCGGCGGTCGTCTGCGTGTCCGTTGATGCTCTCGTGTCACCCCATCCGAGGGGAGTAGATCCCTATTGGCTAAGGCCTAGCACCTCGTGAAGATGTCTGAGCGATCTGGGGCGTGGTCCACCCAGTAGGAGTATTCAACTTCCCTTTCGACTGCTTTGTTTTCTAGGCAATCTGTGACTCGATTTGCCTCTCTCTTCACATGGGAAGGTACGATGCTGAGAGTGGGTGTGAGGAGGCATTTGAAGTCTTCTATCATTCCTGAGAGTCGCCAGCTTGGTGAGATCTTTGAAGGTGGACTCCCGTTTAGGATTTTGGTGATTAGATGAATGATGACATGTGAGTCTCCTTCCAGGACTATGTTGCGGTGGTCTTTATCCATTGTTGCCTGCAAACCTCTCAATAAGCCTATTAGCTCTGCAACATTATTTGTCGTTTCCCCTAGGAAGCCTGCTAACAGCCCCAGGATCTTTCCTTCTGAATCTCTGATCACTGCTCCCCATCCTACTGTTCCCGGGTTGCCTTTCGCTGCTCCATCAAAGTTGATTTTGATGAAGTGGGCATAAGGGGGGGACCAAGTGACAGGGATGGTCTGGGGGGGTTTGCTGATCCGCAGGGCTAAGTGATTGAAGGGGAGGGGTTTCCAATGTTGGAGGATACATTGCTCTTCGGGGGTGCAATTTAGGTCCTCCTTTTTCCAGGGGTTGCACCTGATTGTTTCCTTGATTAGCGAGTTGATTGTCTCCCATGTGGCCTCTGGCGGGGAGGCCTGCGAGTGGAAAATTCTTCTGTTTCTTTCCTTCCAGAGCTGCCAGAGGATAAATCCTGGTAAAAGCTGCCAGATATGATTTAGGAGCGTGCTTTTGTAGGATATGTGGTCCCAGTGTTCTATTGTATCATTGACACTGTTTCGGTGTTGCCCAAACTTGTGCATGATTTGCACACTTTGATCCCATACGCTCTGGCTGTAGCGGCATCCATTGAAGAGATGTTCTTTGGTTTCTTCTTGTTGATGGCAAAGCACACAGAGGGAGGGTCCGATGAAGCCTTGTTTCCTAAGATTGTCCCAAGTTAGAGCCCTGTTGTGCACTACTAACCATAGGAAGGTGGAGACCTTAGGCCAGAGAGCAGAGTCCCAGACTTTGTTCCAAATGGGTTGTTTATCTTCACTTTGGGGGTGGCTGTAGATGGCATAGGCTTCCTTTATCGTGAAGGTCCCAGCTGTGGAGTACCCCCATCTCAAGATGTCTGGCCCTTCTCTTGCTTGAATTTTCCGTTGTTTGTCTTGGGTGTGACAGCTTCCCAAGCTGAGATTTTCAGGGACGCCAAGGTCTTGGTGAGATACTTTCCATTGACACTAGTGTAGGTGCTGCCCTTGAGGTTTCCAAAGATCCTTGACCTTTAGGGAGGCTTGCGGGTCAATGGCTTCTCTAAGGGTGTCTAGGTCTTCTATTCCATTCAGTGGCTTGAATTGCTGCCAGGAGTCATGCCAAAGCATGGCACTCTCCCCATCTCTGACCTCCGAGAAGGCATGGTTCTGAATCAGGGTGCAGTTTTGCCAAGTGGTGTTCCATATGTTGGACCCTTGAATTCTGGTGTTGTGCCTGATCAGTTGATTGACAAGCGTTAGTGGGGCATATTTGTGCCTCCATATGCATGCCCAGGCCACTGTAGGAGCTTTCAGCCAACACCACCAGATTTTAGCTCCCATAACTTGGTTAAGTTTCCCTGGGTCCTGAAGGCCTAATCCTCCTTGACTTTTTGGCATGCAGGTTTTGTCCCAGCTCACCAGGGCCCACTTCTTGTTTGGTTGGTGACCGTGCCAAAGGAAATTGCGCTGCAGGTTTTTTATGGCTTTTATAACATGCTTTGGAGCTGCTAGGACCGTGAAGAGATAGGTGGGGAGGGCCTGCAAGACTGACTTTAGGAGGATGAGCCGGGAGGCAATATTGAGGGGTCTGAAAGTCCAATTGCTTTGTCTGTTGGAAATGGATAGGAGAAGGCTGTCCCAGGAGATGGATCTGGCAGCAACGCCCATGAGGGGGATGCCTAGGTAGTTGGACGAAAGGGAGCTCCTTGGTATGCCTAGGAGTCTAGAGATATGGGATTGAACAGGGGCAGGAGTATTGAAAAAGTAGAGTTTGGACTTATCCAGGTTTAGAGACATGCCAGAGGCTTCCGTGAAGTCAGAGAGGATGGAGTTGAGTGTAATGGCTTCCCGTGCCGAGGGGGAGTTGAGAAGGAGCGTGTCATCTACGAATTGGTTGTGGGAGAGGGCTGGCTAAAGATTGTGGAGAGGTAGTCCTTTGAGGGAGCCATCTGTGAGTGCCGCTGTGATGGATTTGCCCAGGCCTTCCGCCATGAGCACGAATAGGAAGGGTGAGAGGGGATCTCCCTGACGGATGCCATGAGAAGGTGAGAAGGGCCTGGAAGGAACTCCATTGACCAGGATGGAGAAGAAGGTGGAGGAGACAAGATTGAGGATCCACTTGACCCAGCCCTGATCGAAGCCAAAGGAGTCAAGGATGGCTTTGAGATATTGCCAACTGGCTCTGTCAAAAGCTTTGGAGAGGTCTAGTTTTATTAACATACCTGGGGTTTTGGAGGTTTTAAGAGAGTGGATGACTTCATGCGCCAAAATGACGCTATCCATAATTTGCCTTCCTTCTACGTACCCAGCCTGTTCTTTGGAGATGACATGCGTCAGGATGGGTTTCAGCCTGTTGGCTATAACCTTCGTGATGATCTTGTAGACGACATTGCAGAGGACTATGGGTCTGAAGTTCTTGGGATTGGTGACTCGCTCTTCTTTTGGAATGAGAGTGAGGAAGGTCGCATTTAGAGCGGGAAGAACCACGCCCGAAGCTCTCGATTCTTCTACCACTTCCCATACGTCTCTTTTTATCAGATCTCAGCAATGATGGAAGAAGTCTGTAGTGAACCCATCAGGTCCCGGGGCCTTGCCTAGGGGCATGTATTTTACTGCCTGGTCCACTTCCTCCTGGGTGATGGGCCTAGTGAGGGAGGCATTTTGCTCCGAGGTTACTAAAGTTGGTATGTGCCTTGTGACTCTTTGTATGGCTTATGTTCTATCCTCTTGGGTTTCCGTTAGGAGGTCCTGATAGAAGTTGATTAGCTCTGTTTCTATTTTGGAGTGCTCTCTGATTATATCACCTTGGCCATTTTCTAAGTGAGTGATCCTGTTGACATGCCGTCAGTGCATCACTGTCCTGTGAAAGAATTTGGTGTTCTGCTCCCCTTCCTTGAGCCACTGTACTCGAGATTTCTGTTTCCATAGAATCTCCTCCTGCTTTCTTCTTTCTTCTAGTTTCCCTCGGAGCATCTCTTCCTCTTTCATTAGGTCGGCGGTTCTGGACCTAGAGATGAAGGTTTTCTGAATTGCCTCTAACTGGCTTTCTATATCTTGAATGCTGTGGAAAATGTCTCCGAAACAGTTCTTGTTCCATTTCTTCAATAGCAGCTTGAAGTTCTTGAGTCTTTGCTGAAATTTGTACATGCTCGAACCATGATCTATTTCAGCCTGCGCCCACCAGTCCTTGGCTAGGTGTTGGAAGTCTGGATGAAGGAGCCAGAATTTCTCAAAGTGGAAGGGCTTGAATTTGGGTGTGTTTTCGATGTTCATGCTAAGGACCAATGGCCAGTGGTCTGAGACAACTCTTGGTAGGATGAGGCTTTCCAGCTGGGAGCCTGACTCCATTAGTTCCTCTGAGACCAGGAAGCGTTCCAGTCGGCAAGCTATGTGTTGGGCGCCCGATCTGCTATTTGACCATGTGAAGGTGCCATTGTTATTTTCTATATCTACTAACTTAAGATGATCAATGAGAGTTTTGAACTTACCACTGTCTTGTTCCAACTTTTTGGTGCCTCCTATTTTTTCCTCTAGCGAAAGGATCATGTTGAAGTCTCCTCCTAAGATCCAGTTGCGTGTGGTCACCAGGGTTCTGATGAGTTCCAACCTCTGCATGAGTTTGTCTTTATCTTGCTGACTATGGGGGCCATAAACATTCATGGTGTTCCCCTCCTGGTTCGAGCCGATGATCTTGAAGTGCGTCGTTATCGTACCCACTGTTGAAAAAGGGTTGTGGATGCTGACGCTGGCGGGGTTCCAGAGGATGGTCAGCCCTCCTGAGGCGCCTTCAGAGTCTATTGATATGAAGTTACAATCTCGCCAGATTCGCTGAAAGATGGTTTCAGCTTCTGCTCCTGCACATTTGGTTTCCTGTAATAAGAGCATATCTGGATTCTCAGCTTTTATACATTCTCGGAGGGTCCTTTGTTTGGACCTACCATTAAGTCCTCTATATTTCTAGGTGAGGATTTTCATCATTGGGTTGGTGTGAGGGTTTGGAGGTAAACCTCCGAGATCTTGTGGATCTGTCCAGAATTTATCGTGAGGTTGCCTGCTTCCCTGATCAGTTGTTGCACTGTTTTGCGGCCTCTTCTCTTGTTTTCTCGAAGGATTTTCTTTGAGCCAGAGTGCGAATCCGTGGCTATGCCTAGCCGTGCTGTGGATCCCGCGGAGGAGTTGAGAAATAATTTGTGCACCTTACGCAATTGTTATTTGAGAAGGGTTTGCAGGTCTTTTTGGTTCAGGGCGTCTTCTATCTTTTCTAGGTCTATGCCAGCGAGATCTCTTTCATCCAGCTGCATTAGGGTGTCCCCATATCCCTCTCCCCAGTCCTCCATGTGTGCTTCCTGGCTTTGGGGCAGGGGGGTTGGAGTTGATGGATTTTCCCGTGTTTGCTGCGGATTTTTGTGCGGATCTTGGATTTCCTCCTCCTCTGGCAGGTGATTCAGGATCTCATAGGAGTTTCTTGTTGTGATATTTTTCTTTTGCCCTTGGTGGGTTTCTCTTCTTTGGTGCCACCATGGTGATTCCATCCTTTTGTGCTGGCTCGCTTGCTTTGGCGATTGTTCTGATGAGGGGGCAGTCCCTGAAGAGGTGCACGTGCTCGTGACATCTCCTGTAGCGAAAGGGAATGTGCTCATAGTCCAGGGTTTGTTGTCAGTCCTCGTCTTGGTATTCCAGAGTTACTGAGTGGGGAACTGCTTTGGAGATATTCATATAGACGCAGATCCTGGCGTAGGAGGTGTATTTTCTTTGCCTGGTGGCCTCTGATGCTCTTACATACTGCCCTAGGGTATTTCCTATGCCCATTAGAATCTCCTCCAACCAGAACTCTTGCGGTAAAGAGTATAGGCGGATCCACACTGGGGCCATGGTGAAGTCTTCTTTGTCAGGGATGAATCTTTCAGTCCAAAAACGTAGGAAAAGCCCAGCTGAGTTGAAGAAGTATGGCCCATTTTCGAATATCCTATCTTTATCCTCTAGGTTGTACGGGATGATTGTAAAAAATCCCTTGGAGCTGAGCTAGACTTCATAATCCCCTTTGGGGTTCCACCAGTATTTGATCCATTTATGAAGATCCCGTTCTGTAGGCCAGAGCCCCAAGAACTTTCCTATGAGGGCATGTTCTTTCATAAACTCTGTGTGTTCTCCTACCCTGGTAGAGTTAATAAGATATCTTGGTGCTTTTTACAGTTGGGGTATGCATTTACCTAGTTCACATCCTCGGTGTGGCTTTGCCTGGGAGGTTCCAGCTTTAGCTTCTGTGTCCATTTCCTTCCTGAGGCCGTGTTCTCTGGCCAGGAGTTGTTCGCGTACTTGTTGGGGTGGCTCGAAAGCTGGTCGCTTCGCGCGATTGCCGGATCGGTCGTTGGCAGCAATATTGTTGTATGAGGGGGTTCC
>ML778505.1:202239-216380 GCA_009831015.1 Picea engelmannii | reverse complement strand
CTCCCGATGCAGCCGCCATATGGAGGCCAGTCGATTGTGACTGCCTTTCACCTTCTTCAGCTTCAGCGTATCGCTTTCGTCAGGCTCTGGTACTCAGCATTTCCTGTTCAAACCCTAATCGCCGCCATGAATCGCCGCAGTGCAGGGACCGCTTTGGGTACCCATGCCAATACTAAAGTGAGAACGCATGCCGTATTTTTTTTATGACTGTACAAAATATTTTGCTGCGTTGATTGCAATCAAATGCTTTGCTCAGTTGATTGCAGTCGAGTGCACTGGTAATGGCTAATTGATGATCCTTGTAGGAGGAGGCGAAAAGGGCAACTTTGCAGTCTCGGGCGAATAAATTGGTCACACATAATCTGTCCGGAAAATATTTAACATAATATAATTTGATATGTTAGAAAATATATTATTTTATACTTTGAATATTATAAAGAAAGAATAACATTGTAAATTAAATATTTTATTTTAATAATGTGATTTATTTTTTTCAAAAATTATTAAAAGTTTTATATAATATAAATTGATATCAGTTTCAATTCAAGTTTTAGTATTGAGGGAGTTTAATGTACACAATTAGATAGTGGGCTTACATATTTATAAGATTCTAATATGTTAATTGGGTGGTTAGGAGGAATGATTTGTATTCTCTCCAGTAGGATTTAATTCTCGCAAGTGATATCTTAAGCTCATAATGAGTATATTGTACTTGAAGGTTTTTCCCAAATGTTAACACGCATATTTTGAGATACTTTGAGATGATCATCATGGTGGGCTAATCTTGACTGGGTCATAAAGTAGTTAAGATAATGTCCTTGATTCAGTGATTGTTGGGTTTACGGGTCCATGGTATTTGATGTGAGTCTTTGCATGGTTATTTCCACTCCGCACTAGCTTGACCAGTTTGGCCAAGGTTAATGGATAACTAGTAGGTGCTACTTTTCTCGGTTAAGGGTTTCCAAGGTAAATCTCTAGTGTCCATTTATGTTCATGCTTTCTTGTTGTGCTATTTCTCTCAATTTTTAACATGGTATCAGAGCTACTTGGACTCTCCAACTAGAGTGGTATGATGTTAGATCCATGCTTATGAAATTGTTGGTAAAATGAGTGACCCATGGAAGAGATATATGCACACAAATGGACACTAGAGATTTACCTTGGAAACCCTTAATCCAGAATACCATCACCTAATATTTGAGGCTTTTTACAATGGAGTATCTCAATCCATTAAATAGGATAATAAATGGCATACAGTGGTAAGATAAGTATTTTTTTGATGTGATTGTATTTGGAGTAGGAGGGATGTTGTAAATGAAACAAGTTGATGTTTCATAGTATCACAAGTTGGAGCATACAATTGTAATTATTATTATGAAGTTGGATTTTATCACATGTAAGTGGGAATATGGTTGTAAGACCTATAAGTGATAGGGGCATGTTGTATTCTCTTATACTGATCCAGGTGGATATTGGTGGCCACCCACCTATTCCAAATGGATCCTTTTGACATTTTTTAGTTCAACACGTTTCTCTGTAATGGTGACATTTCTTTGTAATTGTAGGTTCTGCACTTTCGAGGCTATTTTGAAGCCCTACACAACATCCAAGTGGATATTTGTGACCACCCACCTATTCCAACTAGTTTATTTTGTAATTTGTCATGTCAGTACATCTTTATGTACTTCCAAGGCCATTTTGGGGCCCTAAACAATGATATTTTGGCTTGCCATAGTCAAACTGAAAACTAAGTAAAAATTTGATGGCATAATGCATAGCTATCGAAAATACCTTTCCAACAGGCTATCACATACCTAAAATGGAGGTCATATGAAATATTTGCGACCTCGGGAAGTTGAGGTACCAACTTACCCATCGGGGCCCACATAACTTTTGGTGTTTCATCTCATAGGGTTAGGTTTTTGGATGTCTAGGGTTTTTTCATTCATGAGTAATGTTAAAAAGGCCTCTGAAGCCTCATTCTAATCATTATACTCATACGGATGTAGGCAGTAGCCAAATCTCTTCTTAGAGATAGCTACCACCATTTGAGCAAGTTGTTTTCAGTTCTGCAGTTTTACAGTTTCAACTTATTTTATTTATTCAATACAAGTTATTGTTCATTGGATATCTATTGTTGTTCTCTGTATCTTTGTGTTATTATATTTAGTTTGTTATTTATTTCATTCCACTCATAAATCTGGATCAATGGTATCAGAGAGGTCTTCTCTTCATTTATTTTTCTTCGTGCATGTCCCTAACAAGATCTGGGTACAAGAAGTTGGGACTCGAACTAGTCGAGCCTTTGCAATATCGGTCGTGCTGAGACCAACAAAAACTCATGGGGGACGAGAAGAAAGATGATGGAGCAGGAGATCCTTTTAAAAAAAAATTCAAGGAAGACCTTGTGCGAAAAAGGAACGAAATGATGGAAAACTTTGCATAGATCCTTCGATGGTTTCCAATAGGAGATGCATCTTCATCAAGCGGCCATGCAACCCCCTTCAAGGTACAAGAAAATTTTGATGTTCCATTATTTGAAGGACTGGTAGATGCGGATTTTGTAGATAAATGGTTGAATATTCCCGAAGGGTATTTTTCGGTCCACAATTTTCTGATAGGGAAAAGATTACTTTTGCACTCCTCAAGGATGTCCCCCATGTTAAGGAATCATGGGATACTTACTTTGAGAAAAGGTCCATAGAGGAATCTGGAATATTTGTGGTCGCCTACACATGGGATTCCTTCAGGGATTTCATTAAAGAATAGTACTACCCTGTTGGAAGCTATGAGGACCAGTACACAAAATGGACCACCCAACGTCAAGAAAGGGACCAGTCAGTACCATTTTTCACCAATATTTTCCATACCCTAAGCACCAAATTCGATATCAAAGACTCTAAATGACATATGGTGCTCAAATGCCCCGGTTTTCTGCATAGACACATTCAAACATAAATGGAGTTAATGGACATTGCATCATTGGCTACGACTTATAGATATTTTGTCAAGATTGAGCAGAAATTTAAGAAAAAGATATGAGAGTTTGGATTTGCAAACTCCTCACAGCCGAAGCAGGGAAAAGGTGGCCCATGTTAGACAAATGAGAGGGGGGGTGAATCAGTTGTCACCGTGCTTAAACACTTATGACCATTTTAAACTCTTTACAAAATAGTCAATGACAATCACAATAATGCAGGGAAGCAAGAAGTAGAATACTCAACATCAATCACACACATGAAATATACAAAGACAGATATTTCTTGAGGAAACTCATAAAGGGAAAAATCTATTTTTCTTGATATGATAAGTAATATTTATATTCTTTACATTATCATTCTTATGAGAACCAACTCATTGTGAGGATACCACCTATGTTTTGCAAGCTGCAACTTGCTGAGAGTACCAACTCTCTAATTTATCTAGCACCCACTAGAAGGAAGCACCAACTCCCTGGTTTAACTAGCACCCGCTAGAAGGAAGCACCAACTCCCTAAATGTTCCATCACCAACTAGATGGAAGCACCAACTTCCAGTCACACAGGCACCAACCTGTATAATAGAGAACAATAGTTCTCCCTTGCACCACCCTGCCACCCTAGTTTTTATGGTTGAAACTAGATGGAAGCTACAACTCCCTGTGTTCAAGCACCCACTTGAAATTATGAGGACACCAGTCCTCCCTAGCACCTCCCTACCACCCTGAAATATAAATCTTTGCTTATTACAACTTTATCACACTGATACATCATTTATCTATGGCTTACCAATCACATCATTGTTCTGCTACACTGCTCTGCTCTGCATGCATCAATGTCTCTCTCCTCACGTCTGTTGTGCTTTCTGTTCTTCTCTCAGATATGCATTTATGTTCCTTGCTTCTTCTGCGCATCAGCTCCTACACACCACATGCTTCTAACCACATGAATCACACTCAACAATAGCTCCCATCCCTTCTCTGTTCTCCATATTTATACTCTATGTGTACCTTCTCTCCTCTATGGGCTATGCCTATGCATGCTCTTCACTGCATCACCATTCTGCCCTACAGATTGTTCACCACCTCCCTTCCTCACCCGTAGAATGGCTCACAAGAGAATCAACACTCTTCTATGTTCTGCATGTCTTTTACACTCTGAGTCCTCTGCATGATCATCATGGCAACTCTTCGTCTTGTCTGGTGGTTATGATGAATGTGTTCATCATTAGTGGGCGTTACCCTGAGATTCATTTACTTCTCTGACAGTTGCAACTCTTCATCATCTCTGTCAGTTATAGCCAGTCGTCTTTGGCTTCTTTGGCTTCTAAGCCTCTTCCTTCATGTGACCACTGGCGGTGATCAAACGCCTAATCAAAAGGCACTTTCCGATTTCATTTTAGTGAACGCTAGCTCCTTTTCACGATATGACCTTGGTCTATGAGCTTCATGTGACCACGTGATTGTGGGTGCATCCATAGGCGGTTTGAGGGAAATCCGCTTTTTTCCCTGCAATTCACTACGAGCCTCCACGCATCCTTTCTACAAAACCGTGGTTTTGATTGTGGCCCACTCATGAAAAATTAAGGCTCGAGCATGTTCTAGCCCCGCAATAAAGCACGACCATCAATCTCACGATCTTGAAGATGCTCTTGAATGGACGATTCAGATCCGTCCTCTCAAGTTTGCGGACCAAATATCACCTCCCTAAATCGACATCTAAGCTTTACTTCGTGATTCGGGCTCTGGGAGTTTCAAATCTCAAACCTTATTGTTGTTGATTGGATATGTTTCGGAATGGAATATATGCTGACATTTTTCCTCTTTAATCGATGATCAGGATCTCCTCCATGAGTCCGGTGTTTAGGACTTTCAATTCTCAAGCTCCGCTTTCTCCCAGAGAATTTCACTCGGAGTCCACGATCCAACGACACGTGTCCTCTTTAATCCAACAGATGTCCCCAGCTCCGAGACTTTCAATTCTCAAACTCTGCTTACTCCCGAAGCATTTCACACAAATTCCACGATCCAACAACGTGTGTCCTCTTTAATCCAATGGCTATCCTCCACTCTAGGAATTTGGCCTTTGACAATCTCAAGCCTTTCTCCTTCACGTTTTCCCGGAGTAGTTTCTCCTAGAGTTGATGATCTGTTGACACATACCCTCCTAAAGTGTCGAATCAACTTGACACTTTTCCTTGTTTGATTGTGCCATGTGTCCCTGCTGATGTAGTCTCGCTGACGTGGATCCTCATTCACTTCAGCCTTTGAGACTTCGGGTATTTCGACTTTTCAAGTCGCCAATTCTTACGAAGTGAGAATCCCCGAACTATAACCTCCTCACAACTTTTAGACCCGAACTAAACGTTGTTCACCAATCATGTTCTCAGATCTACGGCTCTATCTTTCTGCGATGTTGCTTTTCTAGCTTAGCCTATCCTTCCACTTCAAAATGATCCGACAGTTGTCGTTTACTCCAGATCTCCGGCTCTCCGGGTTTTGGGTTTTTCAAGTCTCAAACATTCCTGAGTGTAACCTCCTCACATCTTTATATCCGAAGTGAATTTTTTTCATTTGATCACGATCTTGGATTGCCGAATCAATCTTTCTATGATGCAACTTTGCTAGATCATTATGTCTTTCCACTTGAAAATTATCTGACAATTGACGTTTACTCCGGCTCTCCAACTCTCCAGACTTCATGGATTTCAGATCTCAAACTGAGAAAATTTCGAAGTTATTTTCTCTAGAGTTGAGGATCATGTGCCACCTGTCAGTCTTGATGATGGATGGTCCCTTCTTACTTCAGGACTTTAGGACTTTGACAAGTCCTCTCTCCTACCCTCATCCAAAGGCTTAACCTTCATGCATTTATTTATGGGACCAATGACTGTTTATCCTCGGTGCTCAGATCCAACGAAGCATATCTATAATTCTCCTTTGCGCTACCTCTGGTCACGGGATGTTGATCTAACGGTAATCGGGTATTCGAGATTGGTGATCCAATGACCACTATCGTTCTTCCTCCTAAGATTTTTTATCTCTCTGACTTAGAAGGCTTTCTCAGTGCTCAAAGGTCTCGACCTTTTCTCCTCCTGTGAGTCCTTCTCTTGGACCTCGGCTGCACTTCTGCATATTGTTTTCTCCTCCTCCTGAGCTTGCGCTTCTTTCTGAGATTTGATCTCTGCATACACACGATATTCCTCCTGAGCTTTTATTTTCTGCTTACTATTTGCTTCTTCACCTAAGCTTACATTGTTTTTGTTTTTCCATCGATGCACACTTTGATCTTGCCATCAATGACAAGCACACTCTGCCTATAATCATGCCATCGTTGTTGTTTTTCTTGCCTGTAAACATACCATTGATGTTTTTGTTCTTTCCATCATTGACAAGCACACTCTACCTGTAAACATGCCAACAATTTCCCCCTATGGCATTGATGGCAACCCTGAACAACTGCATTATTCTGCTTAGACCTCAAACTATAGCATGACCACACCTTTTCTCCCCCTTTGACATCAATGTCAAAGAAAACATGCTCCCCCTGAGTTGTTGCAGTACTTTTTGGAGGTATCAGATATTCAACCAACACATACTCCCCTTGATAGGATGGTTTCACTTAGGTGAGAGTAGGGATGACACCCAACTTCTAACAAAGATATTCAAAAGGTGT
The DNA here is from genome assembly GCA_009831015.1 of Picea engelmannii. Lineage (NCBI taxonomy): Eukaryota > Viridiplantae > Streptophyta > Pinopsida > Pinales > Pinaceae > Picea > Picea engelmannii. Next base: position 209,727 of record ML778505.1, on the reverse strand, counting down.
CTTGGATAGGGGTTTAGTAAAGATGTCTGTAATTTATTCTATGGAAGGAATATAATTCAGTTGAACAACTTTGTTTGTAACCTTCTCTTTGAGAAAATGATTCTTTATTGGAATATGTTTCATCTTTGAATGGAGAACAGGATTCTTCGAGACACTAATGGCACTGGTGTTATCACAGTGAAGTGGAATTGGATCAATATAAGTTACCTTCAAATATGCAAGAGTTTGTAACATCCATAAAATCTAAGTGCAGTAAGTAGTAGTAGAAATGTACTCTTCCTCTGTAATTGATAATAATATAGATCCCTGTTTTTTACTAAGCCATGCTACTAACAAATCACCTAAGAAGAATTCACCTCCACTAGTGCTCTTTCGCTCATCCAATCAATTTTTTCAATCAACATCTGAATATGCAATTAATTGTAAGTTCTGATTTCTAGGATACCAAAGACCATAAGTCATTGTACTCTTCAGATATTTGAAGATCCTCTTGACAACTACTAAATGACTTTGTTTAGGGGCAGACTGATAACGACCTACCATTCCAACAACTTGCATTATATTAGGATGGGATGATATGATGTACAGAATACTACCTATCATTGATCGATATGTTCTTTGATCAACATTAGGTGAAATATCATCTTTTCTGAGCTTGCAACCAACCACCATAGGTGTACTAACAGGAGAGGAATTTTCCATCTGAAACCTCTTTAACATGTCTTTCAAATATTGTTCTTGAGAGATAAATATCCCTATAGAACTCTGATTGATTTGTAAACCAAGAAAATATGACAGTTCTCCTATCATGGACATCTCAAACTCAGTCTGCATTGAATTAACAAACCACTTAACTGAAAGTTCATTAGTGCATCCAAAGATAATGTCATCTACATAAACCACAACTAATAAATCATCACCTTCAGATTTTATATATAGATTACTATCAACAGTACCTTTATTGAACCCTCTGTCCTGTAGAAATTTTTCCAGTCTATGATACCAGGCTCGTAGTGCCTGTTTCAGTCCATATAATGTCTTTTTCAACTTACAAACATAGTTAGGATTATCTATCAGTGAAAATCCTTAAGGTTTCTCCATGTATACTTCTTCTTCTAGGTCTCCATTAAGAAAAGATGACTTAACATCCATCTGATATACTTTAAAGTTCTAATGACCTACATAGGCTAGAACCATTCTAATGGTTTCCAATCTTACCACTAGTGCAAAAGTTTCATCAAAATCTTGTCCTTCAACTTGTGAATACCCCTTACAGACCAATCTAGCTTTATTCTTAACAATTTGTCCTTGTTCGTTTATTTTATTCTTAAACACCCATTTGGAGAAAATTACATTCTTATCTGCAGGTCTAGGAACAAGTTCCCAAGTATTGTTCTTCTCAATCTGATCCAGTTCCTCATTCATTGATTTTAACCAATTTTCATCTTCACTGGCTTCATTGAAGTTCTTAGGTTCCACCATGGATATGAAAGCTATGTGATTGCTCAATGTTTTTGATTATCTTTCTCCTAGTTTGTACACCTTTGTATTTCTCTCCAATTATTTGACTTGCAGGATGATTCTTTTGACTAATTCTGGAGGAAGGATTTGAGGTTGTCTGTTGATTTGAGTCTGCCTGAGTATTTGCATATTCATCTGACTCAGGGTCTTCTTGTTTTGATTCTTGGGCTTGTTCAGATTCAACTTCAACTAGATCCTTTGTTGTTGATTCAATATTGCTCACCTCTCTTACTGGGACTCCTTCATCAACTTTTATGTCAATACAATCAACCAATTTGTGCAGGATCTTATTATAGCATCTGTATCCTTTATTATTTTTAGCATACCCTAATAATATGCCTTCATCAGCCCTGACATCATACTTGCCAAGGTTTTCATTATTATTCTTTATGTAGCACTTACCCCCAAAGACTTTGAAGTGTTTGATTGTAGCAGGTCTTCCATGCCACAGTTCATAAGGTGTCTTGTCACTATGTGGTCTAAGATGAGCTTTGTTAAGAATATGGATTGTTGTGTGTATTGCTTCTACCCAGTAGGTTTGACCAATGTTCTTCTCATTCATCATTGACCTGGACATTTGTTGAACTATTATGTTTTTCCTCTCAACTACTCCATTTTTATGTGGGGTTCCTGGGATTGGGTATTCTCTTTTTATCCCATGTTTATCACAGAAATCCTTGAAATCACTTGACATAAATTCTCCTCCTCTATCTGATATTACAACCTTTAATCTGTTGCCTATTTGATTACCAGTTAAAGCCTTAAATATTTTAAATTTCTCAAATGCTTCATCTTTTTCTTTGAGAAGAGAAACCCAAGTGAGTCTGGAGTAATCATCAATGATCAACATGAAGTAGTTTTCCTTCCCTGTGCCTTCCTATATTGATGGTCCACATAGATCCATATGAACTAATTGGAGTGGTTTCTCTGTTGAAGTAGAGTTCTTGGATTTAAACTATGTCATGGTTAGCTTTCCTACTTGACAGGGTTTACACACAAAATCTTGTGGCTTTGATGATTTGGAAGATCTTTTACTGCCTCAAGATTTTTGAGCTTGATTAAGTGGTCAAAGTTTAAATTGTTAGGATATTTAGACACTTAGGAGTTAGTTAAGAGCTACTTATTCTATTGTGTCGTTAGGTAAAAGTGTGTTTTTTAGTGTGTTTCTTTAGTATCCATTAGTATGCATTTGTAGTTACGAAATTTGAGGGTCATGATATGTTCCCGACATAGAGTGATCTGACGGTTCATACTCTCCTAGATATTAACAATCATTGATCTATGGCTTAACACTCGATTGGTCCATGATCTCTATTTAAAGAGCATGGAGGGTCATTTGTCGATGATCGATTGTGAGAAACTCTTTTGTAAAATCTCTTTGTAATATTTTTCTTTGCATTAATAAACTGCTCCAAGTGGCTGCGTTGGTTGGGGTTGTGGATGTTTCCCCGTAGCGGTTTTACCACGTGAAAACATCTGTGTGTTGATATTTGATCGTTTTATGTGAGTGGTTACTAAAGGTGTTTTTCCTCTATTGGAATACCTGTGTTTTCGAACATGGTATCGGAGCCTGTTTGAAGACCCGCTCCTGTTGTAGATCGATATCGTGAAGCCGAGTTGTCTCATATCCATTTTCTATCATTTTAGTACATTTATGGGATGAGAGGACTATTCCATTGCATCTGGAAAACTCGTTTCATTTAGGAACACTTTTCTTTTCACTCGAAAAGGTTTTCGTTTGCCCAAGATATGACCATTACAATCAGATTCGGAGGTATAAAGTTTGAATACACATTTTTTAAATTTTTTGAAGAGAAGTATTTTGGTTTTATTTCAGTTTTGTATTTTTTTATTTCTAGGTTGCTACTCTTTTAGATCTGCATATCCTATTTTCCCTGCGCCCTGTGTGATCTCGGAAAATCAGAAACAGATAGGAAAAGGTGCATCTTCTGGGTAAGCTAACCGAGATCTAACCCTTGTTGTCATCAAGAAGCGAAATGTGTTTCTTGTGTGAAAAGAGTTTTTTTTTAGCATGCTCTCCAAGGCTGTCTTCAACAACAACAACAACAATCCTCCTTATGAACATTACAATATGTTTTTCTAGACCATTTGCTTAAAATTTTCCTTATTAAGTAAGAGGTCTTGAGTTCAAGTCTCTCTTTTGTTACTTTTTTTGAAAAAGTTCATGCTAAAATTGTAAAGTGTATTTCACTTCAAGTATAAAACTGAATCACTATAAGTAGCTTTAATATTTTATTTTAGAGTTATTTATTTTGCATGTAGCTCTTCTTTGTAAAAGTGATCCCCGCTTCTCTTTATAAAAGTGGGTCACTTCATAAAGCAACTTACACTACCATGTGGTCCCTTGGTTATCGTTTATGTCTTTTTTTAAAAGGGCATAACTCTCACATCCGAAGTCCATTTCCAGTGTCGTTCTTTTTAAAACTGCATAAACTTTCGAGCTCTTTCCATTCAGATCATTAGTTTCAGTTTTTAAATCTATATTATCTGCATATTTAATATGTCTTCTACACGTAATCTCTTACTTACCAACACCAACTAATTCCAATGGATATCCCATATGGAGGATTTATTAAGAAGTAAAAGCTTGTAACGGATTACCTTGGGAAAGGAAACAACACCCACTGATACTGATAAGAAATCCAAATGGGATAATAGGAATGACGAAGCACGTGGATTAATCAGAATGTCCATCTCTCTTGATTTAAGGTTCCACCTTCAATCAATTGATAAACCCAAAGAAGCTTGGCAAAAGATTGAATCTATGTTTGGTAAACAAAATATTATTCAAGCACAATAGTTAGAAAATAAAGTACTAACTTTAAGTCCAAGTGAATTTTCTTGCATTGAAGACTATCTATCTAAGTTTAAAACACTTAGAATTTTATGTGAAGAATGTAAGATAAAGATAGACTAAGATCATTGCATCTATCTTATTCTTTCTAAGATAGGTAGTGCATATTTTGTGTTTGTATCTACCTTTTATGCCATGCAAAAGGATCTAGGGGAAACTTATCAAAAACCTAGTCTTGAGAACTTTTGTGATGCTTTGATTAGAGAGCAAGATAAACTAGTACAACTTGGAGTGATCATCACTGTAGGTACCTCCAACAAAGCCTTAGTTTTCCATCAGAAAGATAATCCCAAGAAGCAAGATCCTCGCCACAACAACAAGCAATATAAGGGTCCCAAACCCACTCAGACATCTTTTTCTCCTAATGGATACAAAGGAACAAAATATAAAAATAAGAATGCTAATAGACATTGCAACTTTTGTGATAAATATGGTCACGATGAGTCCAAAAGTTTCAATAATATGGTTTCTTTAGAAGTAGCAATGAATAAGCACAACATCAATATTGATTCTACTTCTTCTTCTTCTTCTTCTTCTCATGGACATGCACTTTCTGCTTTTGGTTTCTCCTTCAATACAAATTCTACTTCTACTTCTACTTCTGATGAGTGGCTTATTGATTCTGGAGCATCCTATCATATGGCTAAGGATAGAGCCATATTTTCTACTCTAAATGAATGTAACACCAAGAAAATATTTGTTGGTGATGATAGATCTCTTAGTGTTAAAGGATCTGGAACAATTCAAGTACAAAATGGTCATTTCAATGATGTATTATGTGTTCCAAGTCTTTCTTGTAACCTTCTAGCAGTATATCAAATCACTCATTTAGGTGAAGGTAAAATCGTAGAGTTTTCACCTCACCAAGTTGTAATCAAGGATCTAAAAGATCCTAAGCATGTTCTTGCAACTAGAATTGTTGATGATATTACCAGGTTGTACAAATTTGACAACTTTGGGTCATCATCTCTTTCATCATTTTTTGTTGCTCATAGCGATGACTTGAGCAAACTTTGGCATGAGCGGTTTGGTCATCTAAACTATCCCTCATTGCAGAAAATATGTAATCAACAGATGGTGACTGGTCTTCTTCTTGTTTCATGCAGAGATGGTGTTTGTGTCAGTTGTATTCTTGGAAAACATCATCAGGACAATTTTGACAAACATGCCTCTTGGCATGCCTCGGGTCCTTTGTAGCTTGTTCACAGTGATTTGTGTGGTTCACTTTCTTCTCCTTCTTTTTCTGGGTGCAATTTTTTCTTAAATTTCATTGATGACTTTTCCAGACGTACTTGGTTTTACTTCTTAAAACTTAAGAGTGAAGTTTTTGACAAGTTTTTGGCCTACAAGGCCCTTGTAGAAAAGAAATCTGGACATCAAATTCAAAGGTTAAGAACAGATAATGGAGGTGAATATGTGAACAATAATTTTACAAGTTACTGTACTACATAGGGAATCCAAATGCAACACATTGTTCCATATACACAACAAAATGGTGTTGCTAAGAGAAAGAACCGCACATTAAAAGAAATGGCTAATTGTATGATCCAATCTAAGGGATTAAGTCTAAAGTATTAGGCAGAAGCCATCAACTGTGCAAATTACATAGTAAATTGCACTCCCACAAAGGCTCTTAAAAATATAACACCAGAAGAATCTTGGACTAAAATTAAACCATATGTAAGTCACTTCCGTGTATTTGGCAGTATGGGCTCACATTCCTGATGAGAAAAGGAAAGCATCACAGCCTAAAAATGAGAAGTGTATATCTGTTGGTTATTCTAAAGATGGCAAAGGTTACAGACTTCTTTAATCACATTGTAATGAAATTATTATTAGAAGAGATGTTAAACTTGATGAAAATCTCTTGGCCTGTGAGCCTAATTCGGCATTTGTGCCTTCTTTGGCCTGCAAGCCTAATTCAGCGGTTGTGCCTTCTTCGGTCCGTGAGCCATCTTCAGCATTTTTGCCTTCTTCTGATCTGGTTTCTTCTTCAGATGATGACAGTGAGGATGAAAATCCACCTCCACATACTCACCCTCCTCCAGATGAGTCCTTTGAACCTGAAACAACACTAGCTCCATCGCTTCCTAGATGGGTCTGTTCAACACGAGAAGAAGTTGGTGATCTTGTTGGTGATCCTTCATATCAGTGTCGGACATGTTCATAGTTCCAACGACCCTCTTATATTTTGGCTCAAGTTTCAAAAACTCATGATCCAGAGATATTTGCAGAAGCTTCAAGTCATCTAGATTGGGATACATCAATGAATGAAGAGTATCGTTCTTTAATGGAAAATGATATTTGGGATCTTGTACCTCTTCCAAAAGGAAGAAAACTTGTAGCCTCTTATACTTGACCAGACCCATCTTGATCTTTCCTTTGATGTTGGTCTTGTTGCCCAATATATGCAAATTCCCCATGAAATCCATTGGAAAGAAGATAAAAGGATACTTTGTTATGTTCGTGGTACAATTTAGTTCGGGATACATTACAGTTTAGGGTGGACTTCTTTATTGGTTGGTTTCATGGATTCAGATTGGGCCGGTGACCCTGATGATCGAAATTCTACTGCAGATTATGTTTTCAGCCTTGGTTCAGGACCTGTCACTTGGGCCTATAACAAACAACATGCTATTTCACTTTCTTCAGTAGAAGCAGAGTACTGAGCAGTGGTAAATGCAAGTCAGGAAGCCCTGTGGCTTCGACATATCCTTTCATAGTTTGGATTCCAACACCAGCATCCGACCAACCTTTGGTGTGACAATCAGAGTACCATCCCCCAGTTCAACATCAGTGTATAAAACACATCGAGTTGCACATGCACTTCATCAGAAATCTCATTCATGATCAAGTTATTGAAGTGTTCTTTTTCCCTACAAAAGATCAAGTTGCAGACATTTTCACAAAGTCTCTTACATAAGCGAAGTTTTCCAAACTTCAATCTAAGTTAGGAGTTTAGGAAGTTGTCATTAAGGGGGGATAGGCTCTAATGCCTCCTTCCTTCTCCTATTGTGTCACTATTGTAAATCCTTCAATCCTATCCCAAGTTGTTCTTAAGGGGGGATGTTAGGATATTTAGACACTTAGGA
>ML778505.1:191001-202101 GCA_009831015.1 Picea engelmannii | reverse complement strand
GTTCTTAAGGGGGGATGTTAGGATATTTAGACACTTAGGAGTTATTTAAGATCTACTTGGTCTATTGTGTCATTAGGTAAAAGTCTGTTTTCTAGCTTGTTTCTTTAGTATGCATTAGTATACATTTGTAGTTAGGAAATCTGACGGTCATGATATTTTCCCGACATAGAGTGATCTAACGGTTCATACTCTCCTCGATCTTAATGGCCATTGATCTGTGGCTTAACACCCGATTGGTCCATGATCTCTATTTCAAGAGCATGGAGGGTCATTTGACGATGATCGATTGTGAGAAACTCTCTTGTAAAATCTCTTTGTAATATTTTTCTTTGCATTAATAAACTTCTCTAAGTGGCCGCGTTGGTTGGGGTCGTGGATGTTTCCCTGTAGGGGTTTTACCACATGAAAACATCGGTCTGTTGATCTTTGATCTGGTTACATGAGTGGTTACTGAAGGTGTTCGTCCTATGTTGGAATACCTATGTTTTCTAACATAGATGTCCAAGTCTCCTATGCCATAACTAGCTCTCATCATGTTTTCTTAGATGACACTCTTCTCTATATTCTTTCAGCACATATAAATTATTATCTGTCTGTATTCCTTTAGCCACCACTTGTCCTGAATTTACAGACTTTATCTTACAATCTTTGGAAGTGAACACCACTTCACATCCTCAGTCACACATTCGACTTACACTGAGCAAATTATGTTTCAGCCCATCTACAAGCAGGACATCCTGGGATTTTCCTTTGCCATTACCTAAAATCACCATCCCTTTACCCTTGATTTTACCTGGTTCATCATTTCCAAAGGTCACATTTCCTATTTTACCTTTACTTATAGACAAAAATGTATCCTTGTCTCCAGCCATGTGCTTGGAACATCCACTATCTATATACCAGGGGTCTTTTTGTTTTTGAGCTGAAAGTACTAGACCACAACGTTCATTATGTTTCTTTTTCCATGTGCTAGCATTTTTAGCTAAGGGTTTTATTTTTGTATCTATTTTGTAATCCTTCAAATGGCAGTTTGCAGCTTTGTGGCCGAAGTTATGACAATTATAACATTCAAGCTCATTGTTTAGTAGGTCAAAGTGATTGGTGCTACGTTGTCTATTCATTGGTTGCTTAGTTCTATGTTGTAAAGATTTTTTATTTCTTGACCTCCTCAGTTGCATGTCTCTAAACTTAATTTGACAATTTGCAATCTTATGACCAAAATTAGAATACTAAAAATAATAACCATGGAAGAAATTTTGGTACTTGAAGGATGGCCTTTTTCTTGGAAATTGTTGCTCCATCTTCTGACCTCTTTGTTTTTTATCAGGGAGCATCTCGTCTTTATTAGATTTTGGTGACAGATTACTCTCATGGTCTGTTTGTTTGTTGACTTGGAACTTGATCATCTTTACTGGTTCTTTTCTCTCTATCTCTTTGCTTCTTGAACCACTTACATAGCCTAAACCAGTATTCATCAAGGGAGATCTTTGTTTGTTCAGAATGTCATTTAGTTCTTCCAAGACTTTAATGCTTGGAAGATTTTGGAGATACAATGCTTTAAACTTTTCCATCTCTTTTTTGTTTTTTACTACCTCTTCTTCCAAGGCTTCACATCTTGCCTTATTTTTTGATAATTGTTGTTTCAGAATGTCCTCTATCTTCTTTGCCTCTTCTAAATCCACTTTTAGCAGGGCAAATTCTTCATCAGGTTTTTTACCATTCTTTTCAAGTTGCATCAACAATTGTTTTTGTTTTCTCTTCTTGATTCTGAGTCTATCAATCTCTTCTAAAGCACTGATTAGTTCGCCTTCCATATCAACCACAACTTCTTCATCATTAACATCACTTCTTGTATTTTTATTATCATAATCCTCTTTGGCCATAGGCACAAAGTCATTAACCTTATCTTCATAGGAAGAGTCGCTATCTATGTCTTCTGAAGAGTCATCATTAATTACAAATAAGCCTTTTTTTTTACCAAATATCTTGGATTTGTACTTCTTTTTACCTTTAGAATTATGATCCTGCTTCTTGTGTGGATACTCAAATGCAAAGTGACCTATATTTCCACAGTTAAAACACTTGAAGGGAAACTTGCCTTGATACTTTCCTGATCCTTTCTGTAGTCTTCTCACAAATTGTTCTTCAATTTTATCAGGCTCAGATTCCTCATTCTTATTTTCTTTAAAAGAATCTTCTCTAGTGGTGGATTTATCTTTACCTATCCTCATTTTGCATGCAGTCAACGTTCCTAGAAGTTGATCAAAAGCCAAATATTTTAGATCATTAAGTTCTTCTATAGAAGAGACCTTTGGGTTGAACCTATCTGGCAGAGATCTCAAAATTTTCTGAACTAAAGAGGCTTCCTTAATTTTTTCACCAAGAGATTTCATTGCATTTACTAGTTCTTCAACTCTCAAAAAGTACTTTACAATAGTTTCTTATTCTTTCTTATGTATCTATTCAAACTGTACTCTATAGGTTTGAAGCTTGGCATCCTTTACCTTCTCATTACCTTCATAACTGCTAATGAGTTTTTCCCACATGTCTTTGGTAGTTTCTAAGTGCATAACTTTTACAAATTCTTCTTCTACAAGCCCATTCAGAATAGCATTCATAGCCTTAGCATTGAAGCTGAATTCTAGCTTGTCATCCTTATTAGCTAGTACTACTGGCTTTACATAACCAGTCTCTTCCACATCCTAGACATTTGCACATAAAGCCATTATGTAGGTTCTCATCCTAACTTTCGAGAAGGCAATGTTTGGTCCATTGAATAGAGGGGCCTTATTGGTTGAAGTTCCTTCATGACTTGACATGTTTAAGATTATTGATCTACCTTTAAAAGAAATGAACCTGCTCTGATACCAATTGTTAGAAAACTGAGGAGGGGGGGGTGAATCAGTTGTCACTGTGCTTAAACAATTATGCTCATTTTAAACTCTTTACAGAACACTCAATAACAATCACAATAATGCAGGGAAGAAAGTAGTAGAATACTCAACATCAATCACACACATGAAATATACAAAGACATATATTTCTTGAGGAAACCCATAAAGGGAGAAGTGTCTTCTTATTGATATGATAAGTAATCATTATATTCTTTACATTATCATTCTTATGAGAACCAACTCATCATGAGGCTACCACCTCTATTTTGCAAGATGCAACTTGCTGAGAGTACCAACTCTCTGGTTTCTCTAGCACCCACTAGAAGGAAGCACCAACTCCCTGGTTTCTCTAGCACCCACTAGAAGAAAGCGCCAACTCCCTGAGTTCTCCAGCACCAACTGGATGGAAGCACCAACTTCCAGTCAGACAGGCACCAACCTGTATAACAGAGAACAATATTTCTCCCTTGCACCACCCTGCCACTCTGGTTTTTCTGGCTGCAACTAGATGGAAGCTACAACTCCCTATGTTCAAGAACCCACTTGAAATTCTAAGGACACCAGTCCTCCCTAGCACCTCCCTAGCACCTTGAAATATAAATATTTTCTTCTTACAACTTTATCAAGGTGAGACAACATTTATCGATGGCTTACCAGTCACATCTCTTCTCTGTTCTTCGTCTTTATACTCTTTGTGTACCTTCTCTCCTCTATGTGTTATGCCTATGCATGCTCTTCACTGCATCACCATTCTTCCCTATAGATTGTTCACTACCTCTCTTCCTCACCCACAGTATGGTCACAAGAAAATCAACACTCTTCTATGTTCTGCATGTCTTTTACACGTTGAGTCCTCTGCATGATCATCATGGCAACTCTTCATATTCTCTGACGATTATGATGAATGTGTTCATCATTAGTGGGTGTTACCCTGAGATTCATTGGCTTATCTAGCAGTCGCAACTCTTCATCATCTCTATCAGTTACAACCATTCGTCTTTGGATTCTTTGGCTTCTAAGCCTCTTCCTTCATGTGACCATCAGTGGTGACCAATCACCTAATCAAAAGGCGCTTACCGATTTTGTTTTAGTGAGCACTAGCTCCTTTTCATGATATGACCTTGGGCTATGAGATTCACGTGACCATGCAATTATGGGTGCATCCATAGGTGGTTTGAGGGCAACCCACTTTTCTCCCTGCAATTCACTACGAGCCTCCACACATCCTTTCTACAAAACCATGGTTTCGATTGCGGTCCGCTCATGAAAAATTAAGGCCCGAGCATGTTCTAGCCCCACAATGGAGCACGACCATCGATATCAAAATCTTGACAGTGCTCCTAAACGAATGGTTAAGATCTATTCTCTCATGTCTATGGACCATATCTCACCTTCCTAAATCGACATCTAAGATTTACTTCATGATCATAAGACCTTGTTGTTGTTGAATGGATATGTTCCAGAATGGAAGATCTGATGACATCTATCCTCTTTAATCAACAATTGTGATCTCCTTCGTGAGTCCAGCCTTTGGGACTTTCAATTCTCAAGCTCTGCTTTCTCCCGAAGAATTTCACCCAGAGTCCATGATCCAATGAAACGTTTCCTATTTAATCTAATGGTTGTCCCCCACTCCGAGACTTTCAATTCTCAAACTCCGCTTGCTCCCGGAGCATTTCACCCAGATTCCACAATCCAGTGACATGTGTCCTATTTAATCCAATGGCTATCCTCTGCTCCGGGACTTTAGACTTCGACAATATCAAACCTTTCTCTTTCATGTTTTCCCAAAATAGTTTCTCCCAAAGTTCATGATCCATTGACACGTACCCTCCTGAAGTGTTAAATCAACTTGACACTTGTCCTTGTCTGATTGTGCCCTGTGCCCTTGCTGACGTGGATCCTCATTCACTTCGAGACTTTGGCCTTCGGGACGTATTTTGACTTTTCAATTCGCCAATTCTTCCGAAGTGAGAATACCCGAACTATAACCTCCTCGCAACTTTTAGACCCGAACTAAACGTTGTTCGTCGATCATGTTCTTAGGTCGACTGCTCGATCTTTCTGCGAAGCTACTTTTCTTGCTTATCTTGTCCTTCCACTTCAAACTAATCTGATGACTGTCGTTTACGCTGGCTCTCTGGGATTTGGGTTTTTCAAGTTTAAAACATTCATTAGTGTAACCTCCTCACATATTTATATCCGAAGTGAATGTTTTTCGTTCAATCAGGATATTGGATCGACAACTCGATCTTTCTACGATGCAAATTTTCTAGCTCATCTTGTCCTTCCACTAGAAAATGATCTGACGGTTGACGTTTACTCCAGCTCTCCGTCTCTCCGGACTTCGTGGATTTCAGATCTCAAACTAAGAAAATTTCAAAGTGATTTGTTCCAGAGTTGAGGATCGTGTGCCACCTCTCAGTCTTGACGATGGACGGTCCCTTCTTACTTCGAGACTTCGGGAATTTGACAAGTCCTCTCTCCTACTCTCATCCAAAGGCTTAAACTTCGTGCATTTATTTATGGGACCAACGACTATTGATCCTCGATGCTCATATCCAACGGAGTAGATCTATACTTCTCCTTTGCACTTCCTCTAGTCATGAGACACTGATCTAACGGTCATCAGGTATTCAGGATTGGTGATCCAATGACCATTTTCATTCTTCCTCCTGATCTTTCTGATCTCTCTGAATTAGAAGGTTTTCTAAGTGCTCAAAGGTCTCGACCTTTTCTCCTCATGCGAGTCCTTCTCTTAGACCTCAACTGCACTTCTGCATACTGTACGTTCCTCCTCCTAATCTTATGCTTCTTTCCGAGCTTTGATCTCTGCATACTCACGCTATTCCTCCTAAGCTTTGATTTTCTGCATATTGTTTGCTTCTTCACTTAAGATTACACTGTTCCTGTTTTGCCATCGATGCACACTCTGATATTTCCATAAATGACAAGCACACTCTGCCTGTAATCACGCCATCGTTGTTGTTGTTCTTGCATCTAAACATACCATTGATGTTGTTTTTATTTCCATCAATGAAAAGCACACTCTGCCTATAAACATGCCAACAACCCCAACCCACAAAACAAGGGATAGAGAAAAGATGGCTACTCTTAGGACAACCAGTCTAATCCGCAACATAAGAAGGGTAATGAGATGTCAAAGGACATGAGAAAGTTGTGTGAATACCATATAATCACTTGGCACAACTCCGAAGAATGTCGCTCCAAGAATTTAGTGGTGGCCGAGATGAAATATTTTGAGTCAAAGGAAGGTTTTAACTTTGAATCAAATCCAGAAGGAGGGAAGCATATTATCGATGTTGAACCCAGTGCCACTGTTGCTACCACCAAAGTCCAGCCAAGTGAACCAAAAGAACCAGAGGAAGTGGAACACCTCTTTCACTCACAGATGTCGGTAAAGGGGGCCCCACTTCATTTCATTGTCGAAAGCCAAAGTCATAAGAACTTGATCTCAACAAAGTTCGTCAAGTGGTTGGACCTGCTGATGATACTACACCTGCAACACTACACCATCGGCTGACTTCGCCAAGGAAGAGATCTCTGCATTAGTGATCCTTATTTTATGAGAAGAATGAAATGAATACAGATTATTAAAATATTCTTAACACAGAATAACAGAGATACAGTAAAAGTGGTTTTCTATTAATAAGGAAATAAGCTGAAAATGTAGAATTCATCAGAAAACAATCTTGTTGGAATGGAGGCAGCTTATCTCTGAGAAGAGATGTGACGACTGCACTCATTCGCAAGAAGATCATTACAATGAGGATCTAAAGGTATTTTTACAATAAAAAGGAATGTCGAAACCATAGACATCCAAAAACTTAACCCTAAGATATAAAGCGCCAAAAGTCATGTGGGTGTCGTTTGGCTAAGTTAGTACATCAACTTCCTGGGGTCGTAACTTTTGCATACGATCTTTGTTTTAGGCACATGATAGCCCGTTGGAAAGGTGTAATTGAGGAGATTCATTTTGAGGGCTCAATCAAAGCCTTCACCTATAATTGAGAATGTCTATCCTGAAAAACCTTCATTTAGGCCCTCAAAATGGCCCCAGAAGTTAAAAAATGCTAAAAATAGTAAATAGACAAAATTGCCAAAAAATTGTTTTGAGCGAGTTGGAAAAGGTGGGTGTCCACCGATATCCACCTGGATCAATCCTCCCTGATTAGGAAGAAATTTTCTCCATTTCTTTGGGTTCCCCCATCATATGAGGAAATTTTTGCCTAATTTGGCCCCAGGTGAGCCACTTGCCTTGGTGCAGGAGTTTCCCTGCTTTAACGACTCAATAAAGTTGGATCCTTTGTTGTCGAGTGCCCTTGATCTGTGTGTCCAAAATATGATCATTGGATGCATGTTACATGCATTCAGGGTTGAGATATGTTGCTTTCAACTGCTCTGTTATCTCTAAGGTGTCAAATAATGGTCGGAAATATGGTCGAAGGAAACCCACGTTGAAGACTGGGTGCGGGCCAAGGAAAGGGGGAATGTTGAGATCAAAAGAATTGAAACCCACATCCTTGGTGATGGTGTACAATCCATAACTTAGTGGGTGAAGCTTTCTATGGGGCTCTGTAAGTCGTTCTTTCTTCAAGTGAAACTAACGTTTGTCTCCCACCTGAAACGTATGTGGCACTCGATGTTGATCATAGCGTTTCTTGTACTTGGAATTAGACTTCTATAGAATATCTTGTACCTGTTGGCAGATGTACTAGATCCTCTCAATAAACCGGGTGGCTTTGTCAGCTTCTGGTGTTTTACGAGACGAGTCAGCCGAGGTGGTCACCAAGGGTAGTGCAATATCCATGGGGCCCAATGGTTGGAATCCGAACCCCACCTGAAAGGGGCTATGGCAAGTTGAGTTATGTAGTGCTTGATTGTATCTATGATGGACATAGAGAAGATTCTCATCCCATGTGTAGGGTTTTTTTGAATTGTACATGCGTGGGATATGTACAATCATCCAATTGACAACCTTAGTTTGGCCATCTGTCTCGGGGTGGAAGGCAGTGGATTTAGTGAGCTTGGTATCCAGCAGTGACTAGAGGCTCGACTAGAATGTGTTGAGGAACCGACTTTCATGGTATGAGATAATGGTTTGTGGGATCCCAAAATGTACCCATACTCGTTCAAAGAAGAGCTTGGAAACAAATTCTATTGTGATGTTCTTGTTGCAAGTGGCTAGAATCTCCATCTTCGAAAAGTGATCAACAACCACAAAAACACAGTCATTTCCCCTATTGGTGGACGGGAGGCCTGACATGTAGTCCATTGATATGGATTCCCACGCCCTCTTAGGAGTATGAAGAGGGGTATACAGACCATGTTTCTTAGTGGTCAATTTGGCAATAGCGCACGCGGTACAGGACCTGATATACTTGTCGACATCCTGTCGAAGCTTCGGCCAGTAGAAATGTTTCTACAGCACTGTCACTGTCTTTTCGATGCCAAAGTGTCTTTCCACCTGACTCTAGTGAGCTTCCCTAATTAGCTTTGTGTTCTCGCTTGATGCAAAGAAGATATGGCCCAAATGACACAACAAACCGCCTTGAAGATGGAAATTAGCAACCACTGAATTGGAGCCCAACATTTGGTAGGTGGTGGATAATTTGGGGTCTGTCTCGTAGAGGTGGGGATATCTGTAGGTCTCATGGATACAAGAGTATATCACCTTGATGAGTGTCACGACTGGAGGTCAGCTGAGGCAATCATCAACTCGATTGGTACTTTCTGTTTTATACTTGATGTTGAGGTGGAACTGCTGTAAGTATTTGGACCACTTCTGATGGTGGTCATTCTGCAATTTTACTTGGGTCTGCATGAACTGTAGTGGCTTGTGATCAATGTGGATGACTATCTCCTTCCCAAGAATGTAATGTCTCCACTGGAAGTAGGCTTTAACAATGTAGTACATTTATTTTTCGTAATTATGGGTGCTTATAGAAAACATCTGATAGTGTCTCACTATGATATGCCACGGGGTGGCCATGTTGAGTGAGAATGATGCCCACAACATAGTCTGAATCATCTATCTCGATCTCAAAGGGATGTTGCAGGTCCATTAATGGAAGTATTGGGGATGATAAAAAATGATTCTTCAAGTCATTGAAGGCTTATTGTTGGGACAGACGCCACACAAATTTTTCCTTACTACCACCCCCAGTTACTTAGTTGAGGGCCCATGTGTTATGAGAGAATCCCAACACAAACCTACGATAGAAATTGGTGAGTCCCAAGAAGCTCTGAAGTTCAGTGAACGTGGTTGGGGCTGGCTAGTCATAGATGACCTGGATCTTGGCTAGATCCGAATGCACACCATGCCGATCAACGATGTAGTCTAAGTAATGGACCCTGTCCATGCTGAAGGAGAATTTTTCCAAGTTTGCATATAGTTTGTGTTGTCGTAGGGTGTGAAAAACCTATTGAATACACTTCAAGTGTTCCGCCCAACTCTTGTTGTAGATGAGGATGTCGTCCATATACACCACTACAAAAGTATTGGTTAAAGGTCATAGGATATCGTCCATCATCCTCATAAAAGTTGATGGAGCATTTGTCAAACCAAATGGCATGACCAGCCATTCAAAAATACCTTTTTTTGAATTGAAGGTGGTCTTCCATACATCTATATGTTTTATTGGGACCCAGTGGTAGCCAAAAAACAGATCAATCTTACTAAAGTATTTGGCCCCCGTGAGATGATCAAGGAGGTCGTCGATTTGACGGATTGGGTACCAATTTCAAACTGTGATTTTATTCAGGGCCCAGTAATTAATGCAGAGTCACCAGGTCCCATCTTTCTTCTGCACCAGCACGATTGGGCTCCCACAATATGATGAGTTGGGATGTATGTGCCCCTTGTGGAGAGGTTCTTGGATATGCATCTTGATCTCCTTGTTTTCTAACAGAGATCGATGGTGTACTGGTCAATTGGGTAGAAATGCACCTGGGGTTAGATTGATGGGATGCTTGACCTGGCAGTGTAGAGGTACACCGATAGGAGAGGATAAGATATTTGATTATTCTTCCATGACCTTATCCAATTGCTTCTGTTGTGTGGAGAGATTGGTCACAAAGACCCTCGATGTGGTTGTGATCTTTCACTCACTCTGAGAGAGAATCATGAAGAAGACAAATTTCCCGGTCTGAGATATGACCTTCCTGCATTTCTTGGCAGAGATCAAGGAAATAGCACTAGGAGGGGTTGCCTCGGGTATCCTATACAATTTTCTGTTCAAAGTAATAATAACACTACGAGGCCTAGACTCATATACAAAATGACATTTCCATAAATAAGGTTGGACCAAAAGAAAATTACAAACTTTGAGAGGAGAAACATCACACAATACCTTGTCTTTGAAGGGATTGATGACATACTACAGTCAGCACTATTGGCTAACATGGAGATCACTTCCTTGGTGGGGCCATCCAATGGTGTAGGGTTGTGGGTGTGGTTTGTTGGAAGGTCCAACTGCTTGACGACCTCTGCTGATATGAGGTTCTTCTGGCTACCTCTATCAATGATGAAGTGAAGTGGAGTGCCTTTTACCCACATCTATGAATGGAAGAGGTGTGTTGAGCTCCAATCTACCCTAGCAAATTAGAGTGTAATTAATTGTCAATCCGGTGTTTGTAAGACTTAGAGGCATGTCCAAAGTATATGGATTTTAGAGATAGTTTTATCTTTTATGGAGATAACCCAAAGACTTATTCTAAGGCTAAATGTGAAAGAGATGCTAAGCTCCTATTCAGAAGTCATCTTCATAGATCTCATGACAGTGATCAGGCTGTAGTGGCTGAAAGTATGAATTTTGTGGCTGAAAGTCATCTTGGTTGGATGGTAGTTGAAGTTGCTGTGGTTGGGTTAGTTGAGGTGCAGGCTGTAGTGGCTGAAAGTATGAATTTTGTGGCTGATTCTGCTGGAATTGTTGGTAAGGGGAAGGCTGATATGGCTACTGATATTGTTGTTGATAAGGCTGTTGATATGATTGTTGGTAAGGCTGCTGATATGGCTGTTGGTAAGGCTGCTGATATGGCTATTGGTAATGCTGCTGATATGGCTGATTTCCTTGAGCATACCCTCGCCAACCTTGAGGAGATTGGTTTTGGTTCTGCTGAGGAGGCCAAGCTTGCCAAGGCATGGGTGTATTCCATGAATTTTGAATGGGAGTTTGGAAATTCT
>ML778505.1:153739-190901 GCA_009831015.1 Picea engelmannii | reverse complement strand
TTGAGTTCTCATTCAAGAATCCATTCACAATGATGAGTAAGTCTTGAAAACATTAAGCATGTAACTGAACTATGAAACTCATTTACCTACAGCAAAATAAAATTCATCTACAGCAAACAAGATCTAAAACATGTACTTAAAAATAACAAAAAGGAAAGAGTGTACTAGTTGCCAATGGGGGCCCTCCACTGCTTCCCTGGTACACTTGATTAACTTCAGCTACTAAAGGACTCCAATAGCATTCAAATCATCATGAGAATTCAAATGAACAAAAACACAGATCTGATCTTCAAGAGTGCAAAATCTCAAGTTTCTTCATTCATCCAAAGGTGTCTTACTAGCTCAAACTTAAGAGTATTTATACAAAAGTTTTAAAACCATAAATTCTAAAATGTCTCTTAAATATCATAAGTAGATCCACAATATCCTAAGAGGGTCGAATGCCTCTTCTAGATCCTCAAAATATGGTCAAAATCCCACGAAATCAAAAACTGTCCTAGATTTAATGCTGAAACAGGGCAATTTCTGTTGAACTGGCCCTCTTTGACCAGCGTTGACCGGGCATCTAGCAGTCTCAGATTTCGAATATGATAGCTTATTCACCATCCTTGTACATCTGGGAACACGACCCAAGTGTTGGATTTCACCCAGGTGTCCTGCAAGTATACAAACGACGGAGCTTTTACGGGATTTTGTCAAATCCTGTAATTTCTGCTAAATTTCCAATTTTAATGCAATAATTTAGAAAATTCAATTCTGAAGTTAAAGGATGACAAATATACCTTGGATAGGCTATTTTATGAGAAATGTGGGATAAAATGAAGGGGAAAATGGAAAATAAAGAGGCAAAAGTATGGTTTGTGGAAGCACAAAAATGGACTCAACAAGGTGCTCGCCTTCTTCTGGCTCTTCTGGTTCAATACGTTGGAAATTGGTGGTAGCAATGGTGGAATTGGGTTCTGTGTCGATGATATTCCTTCCCCTTTATGGTTCTGACTCAGAGTCAAAACCCACATCTGATTCAGAGGCTTTCACTTCGGCCACCAGTGACTGCTTTGAGTGGGATTCAACAGTGTTATGCCAAGGACTCTTATGGAAGTCACACCAGTTCCTGGTATATTTCTTTATCTTTCTAGTGTCCTTCCTTTCTTGTGGCTTAGACTAGTTGTCCTGATACTGTCCATATTTTCTTTGTCCTTTTTTTTGTGGGTTGGGGCTGCCCCTTCCCATATTTTGCTGTGAGGGGTTCCCAGGCCCAAATTGTCGGGTCTTTTGTTTGAGGTTATGGTCGATTTTGATAGCATATCGGTAGGCCACGCCCAAGGACAAGATGTCCATAAATTCCATTTTGGTTTGGATGTATCTATGCAGACCACCACAATACTTGAGCACCAGATGTCGCTCCAAAAATTTTATACCTAGCTTGGTGTGCAAGGTATGGAAGATATTTGTGAACTGTGGCACTGCTTGGTCTCTTTCTTTCCACTGTGTGGTCCATTTGGTATACAAGTCGCCATAACTTCCGATAGGGTAGTATTGTTCCTTAATAGCATCCTTGAAGGATTTCCAGGTGGTTTCCACTATAAATGATGAGGGTTACTCTGTTTCCTTTTTCTCACAAAAAGTTTCCCACCAATATTTGATATGGGGAACGACTTTGAGGAGTGCAAAAGTAATATTTTCTCTATTCGAAAAGTTATGGACAGAAAAATACCCTTCTAGTAGATTCAACCACTTGTCTATAGCATCTAGGTCTATCTGACCTTCAAATATAGGAATATCTAGCTGATTTGTACCTTGAAGGGGGAAGTGCCTCCGCTCGAGGAAGATGTGTCACCCATTGATAGTCGTCAAAGGATTTGCACAAAACTATCCATCATCTCATTCCTCTGTTGCATGAGGGATTCCTCAAGAAACATTTTGAAAGGATCTCTTGTCCCTTAATCTTTATTTTATCTTGCCATGAGATTTCACTTGGGCGTGCGATAGCTTTTGTCCTCAAGAGAAAGAAGCTCGAGACCCAATTCTTTGTACCCTGACCTCGTGGGGGACATACATTAAGACAACAAGGAGAAGACCACTCTGAAACCACTGATCCAAATTTTATGAGAAGAAAGAAATGAATACAGATTATTAAAATATGCTTAACACATAATAATAGAGATACAGTAAAATTGGTTTTCTATTCAATAAGAAAATAAGTTGAAACTGTAAAATGCAGAGGAAAACAAGCTTGTTGGAATGGTGGCGGCTTATCTTTGAGAAGAGATGTGATGGTTGCGCTCATTCGCAAGAAGATCATTACAATGAGGCTCTGAAGGCATTTTTACAATAAAAAGGAACGTAAAAAACCCTAGACATCCAAAAACCTAACCCTAGGAGATGAAACGCCAAAATTCATGTGGGCCATGTTTGGGTAAGTTAGTACATCAACTTCTTGGGGTCGTAACTTTTCCATACGATATTTGTTTTAGGTGCACGATAGCCTATTGGAAAGGTATCACCGAGGAGATTCATTTTGGGGGCTCAATCAGAGCCTTTGGTTATGATTGAGAATATTGATCCCAAAAAACCTTCATTTAGGCCCTCAAAATGGCCCCGGAAGTTAAAAACTCCTAAAAATAGTAAATTGCCAAAATTGCCAAAAAATTGTTTTGAGCGAGTTGGAAAAGGTGGGTGGCCACCAATATCCACTGATATCAATCAACCAATAGTTTTTTCTGCCCTATGGCATCAATCCCTTCAAAGATGAGGTATTGTGTGATATTTATCCCCTTGAAGTTTGTGATTATCTTTTAGGAAAGCCATATTTGTGGAAGCGACATGTTGTGTATGATTCTAAACCCTGCAGTGTTATTATTACTTTGGGTAGATAATTATACAAGATACCATATGTAGTGGTTCCTACCACTATTTCTTTAATCTCTAGTAAGCAATGCAGAAAGGTCATTTCACAAACCGAGAAGTCTATCTTCTTTTTTATCCATGCTCATACTAAGAAGAAGGTCGGTGCCACCTGTGACCTATACACAGAGCCTCTCTTTGTAGCAAAAGCAAGTTGATGGGATTGTAGAAGCGTACAGAGAAATATTCTCCTCACCCACTAGGGTACTGATGCACTTCCAATTCAAGCATCCAATTGATCTAACCCCCAGTGCACCTCTGCCTAATGGATCATTTTATCATTGCTCGTTGATTGAAAATGACGAAATCAAGTGTCAGATCCAAAAGATGCTTAAAAAGAGGCACATTAGACCTAGCTACTCCCCTTATGGAATCCTGATTGTACTGGTGCAGAAGAAAGATTGGACTTGACATCTTTGCATTGATTATAGAGCTTAAACAAAATCACAGTCAGGAACCGATACCCAATTTAGAGCATAACAATCCATTATGAATGTTAAAATAGGTGAAATTCATGCCTGTACCCAAAAGCTGATAGTTGGTGGTGAAGTCAGGATCTTGTTTATAAAGTTGGTGCCACTCAGATGCTTCATTCCCACAGGAATGGAGCATAGTAGTGAGTAAAACCCTAGAAGGTCGACTAAGGCAATCAATAACACAATTTGTGCTCCTTGTCTTATACTTGATGTTGAGATGGAATTGTTACATGTAGCTCTACCTTAAGTCCTTCGTTTGAGATGGAATTTTCCCGAGTGTCCTTCAAAGCAAGGACACTTGGGAAAAATCCCTCCTGGGGCCAAAGGTGTCAAGATGTAGAGGCAAAGTGGTACAGGGCTTGCGTATAAGGCATGCTTCAGATGGTTCAGTTGAGAGCAACATGGAGCCATCATTAGACCAAAGACGCAGGTATGTAAATGTGGTTAACAAAACACACAATGGTAATGTCCTTCTATGTAAGTTTAATGAACCCAAAGAAGGTAAGCTCGGTGGTTTTTCATATTTTAGAGAGTCTGAAAAAACGTAAAAGGAGAATTTGCTGGGGTACCTTTTTCAAAGATAGCCTAGTTGGCTCAAAAAAGGGGTAAACTAGCACTGACCAGACGTCTATTCAAAACCATTTTAGCTAGTGTGATAAAGACAAGATCACTCGACCATTTTTTCATTTTTAAGGAGTCTAAAAAAATCTTAACTATGGACTCCGTCAAGAATGTTCTTCTAGACAATTTTAATGAGTGTGAAAGAATAAGGTCGATCGACGATCTTTTCAATTTTAGGGAATCTAAAAGGAAATTAACTATGGACTCCATGGTGGTTCCTTTTTCATAAATTTAGTCCCTCAAACCCGAAAAAGGGTTAAAATTATACCTGAGGATACTCTTCTAGAGATCTGAGGCCTCTAGAGTATACATTTGTTCGTACAGTTGACCATCCAGACCGAAAAAGGGGTAAACTACTGTCAGATAGATGTGACTTCAAATTTTAGTTTAACGAGCGTGAAAGGCCACAAGATCACTCGACAATCTTTTCATGTTTAGAGGGTCTGAAAAGGGCTTAAAAGAAGAATCGCTATGTTTTGGGAGTCCCGAGGATGAGGTCAAGAGTGACAAGGAATCATGCAAATGAGGGTCAAACTCGTAATCAGGGAAAAGCTAAAGAGGATTCCCAAGCCTATAATCGTTAGTGACAGCATGGACACCGTCATGCAACCAGGATCTACCTAGGGCATCCATGTTATGGTAGGCTCTACCAACAAATTATGACACTTCTAAAGCAGTGATGAGGGTTCTGTGTCACAACTCGGCAGGATCGATCCTATGACAAAGTGTAAAAGACAACGAGATGCAGAAAGTGGTGGTGGAATCCTGACTTAAATGCAACGAGTTAGAAAAAATGACATTTTACCAAAGGATTGTCAAAACGCCCAAAAACTCAAAAAAAATTCCAAATACCCAAAGTAATACTTCCCGTGACCATCCAAAGAAAAATCCTAAACCATCTTAAATGATTTTCAGTTTAGAAAAAATGACAAAAGGGTCTGAAAATTGACAAAAGAGGGCCAAAACCTCTATAAATAGAAGTTGGCAACTCATTATCACCATTGTTAATTCATAAATTGACTAAAAGCCAAAACTGCCCCTTTGTGAAAAGAATTGGTTCCGGGAGCCTCGGTGGATGAAACAACCATTCGCTTGGACCAAGTAAGTATAAACTCCCTCCTCTTGCAATCTAAATCTTTCTTTATGCATTTAGTTTCATTTTGGGGGGGGGGGGCAGCGACCCTCAAAAGGTCAGCCCTAGGTCCACGCGGGTAGTCCTATGACATCCCGTGTGTACACTCGCTCTGTTTTATGGCAGACCACATGTACACGCGACTATCATCACAACAGCCCACGTGGACCCTCCAGCTAGTGTAAAACATTTAAGAAAGAAAGAATTAACCCTCCTAAACTTTGCCCATGTGCAAGATGTATGTGCACTAGAGAGAAAGAGATCATGAGGATATCAGTGCACTGGTTGCGGAAGACCCTAATGTTGTGGTTGCGCTGATGCAATGTGGGTTGCTCAAATTCTTCCTATGTCCTTTCATGTGAGCACAACCTAGGCTACTTAATGCCTTGGTTGATTATTGGCATCTCAACGCAGATGCCTTTATCCTAGAAGGGAAGTCACTGGTGCCAAGCATCGAGGACATATACTTTTTGACTGGCCTCTCCCGGTGAAGGGAACCAGTCAACTTCTGTACGTTTCCCTCGGGGCCTCACAACATATCGGAGTTGATTGGACTCTATTGTGAGGTAGGTACAGACAGGACGAGCTAGCAAGTGCCAATAAGAAATATCTCAGACTTATCACTACAGGCGATAGTCTTTCTCATCAGGCGAATTACAGGGTTTTCCACTTTGCATCAGGCTTCCTGTGAACAGATGAATTGTGCAATTCAGTGCTTAAATGCACAGATTTTTTATTGGAGCACCACATTATTGGACTGTATGAAGAGACAGCTAACACACTGTTGGTCGCGGACTCAGAGGAACTTCGGGTTTGGAACCATTCTTTTCTCTTTCTTTTTTGAAATAGTGCCCAGCTTCAGCCCTCGAGAGGTGGTATGGGGGCATCAGGCCTCTCTTCTCGCAATATGCAGATGGGAAGTGTTGTTGCCGCGACAGAGGGGAGGAAGGACCAATGGGTCCCTTGATGACAACTTATTTTCTTGGTTGTCACGACAGATCCTAGTCATAGAGGATTACCCTTATGCTGGGATTGACTTCTCGAGAGACCCTGAGATACCGGTACCTCCCAGCAAGGAGCGAGGAGAGATGGGTAAGATTGCATCGTTTGTTTTTGTTTTTTTGTTAAACATATGCAATTTTTTTCTTGTTTTTTATATATATATTTTTTTTTATACCAGATCATTTGTCAGATATGTGTCTATTATGTTCAGATGTGGGACCAGTGTGACCAGCGGATTATGTGAGGAACAGGCGACGTCCTCAGCCAGGGGCCACACTAGCAGTAATAGGAGAGCTTCCAATCAATGAGGCTGAGAGGGTTCTGAGACGAGTAGAGAGAAATTATACCTCGCTCACTCGCACAGTCCCCATGAAATATATTGAGGACCTACCACCATCTATGCAGCCTCACGTAGTGAGGGAACCATAGACGTGGGTATGAATTTTCGGCGTTTGGAAAACGCTGTTGATCATTACAACAGGGCCCACAGGCCCTGACCTTAGTTAGTCTAGATTTTTCATGTGCCGAGGGCACTACTTGTATATATTTTTTGAGGGCATAAGCCCCATACTCATTACTGGTCGTATTTTTGAGGCACTTGTGCCCACCTATGTACTCTGATGATTTTGATATTATATATGGATTTTTATGTCCTTTTATGTCTTATGGATCATATTTTCCTTTAAAAATGTATTTACATTTTTATGTGTATGTCTTTTTTATATGTGTGTGAAATGCCAATCTAAGATTTGATTAGCTAGAGTATCTGTGACTTGATTTAATTTCATAGGAACATGAAAATATGTAATATAATCAAAGATTCATTCTAAAAGACATACCCTAAGGAATCCTCGGTGTAAAGTAGGATCATGAACATAGTAGACTCTATTTAACTGAGACACAACCAGCTGAGCGTCTAAATAGAACCGAAGGTGAGATATACCAAATGACAGAGTGTCACAAAGCAACTCAATAATTGTAGTGTATTCGATGACATTATTTGTGGTGTCACCTAAAAATATACCTCCCGAGGATAATAATTGGCCCTGAGGTGTAAAAGTTACCCAAGTTGTGGAGGCAAGCCTCTGAGTGTGCCATCTAGCATCGTTTTCATACCCAAAGAACACCTATGATTCACTTGACATCTACCATAGTGATAGAAGATAACATAAAAAATGACACATCCATAAAACCAAAAAGAAACCAGAAAGTAATAGTACAAAGACTATACATATGTTACAAAAAGTTACCCAAGGTGACCTACCTATGAGTAATACTTCTTGAGGTAGATCCAATTTATAGGCTCCACCAAAGCATTTCCCTCAAAGTTTACCAGAGGATAAGCGCCCTTTTTTAGAACCTCTTTTACGATGAAAGGTCTAAACCACATGGGTTTGAATTTGCCTGCCCCCAGGGAGTCCTTATCCTAGTCATAGACTAGGACAACATTGCCTTCAGATAAAATCCGAGGACGAATGAAACGATCATACTGGCACTTGACCTTTTGTTTGTGAGCCTTGTTGACCAGGGTCGCATCACGACGCTACTCATTGAGTTGTTCAAGGTATAATAACCGCTCTTCAAGTGGAGAGGTATCTGGCAATAACTGTACTACCAACTTTAGGGACGAGATCTGACATTCTATAGGAAAGACTGCTTCCAACCCATAAACGATTTGAAAAGGTGAGAAACTGGTTGCAGTATTAACAGATGTTCAGTAAGCCCATAATGTCAAGTATAACATCAAATGCCAATTTGACTTGGCCGAATTGATCATTCGTTGTAGGATGGTCTTAAGAGATTTATTTACAGCTTCCACCTGACCATTCGCTTGGGGGTAGTAGGGTGACAAATGTTCTTGCCGCAACCCAAGATTTGATGTTAATTCGGTCATCATTTGGTTCTGAAATTGACTACCATGGTTAGTGACAATCTCTCTCGAGATGCCAAACCTGGCGATTATCTAGTTGAACAAAAAGAGAGTTGCAATCTCTGCATCATCTTTAAACATTGGCATAGCTTTGACCCACTTCATGAAGTAGTCTACGGATACAATGATATAACGGTGCCCCCTTGTTGAAGGAGGGTTTCATGTAGTGTAATCAATCCCCCACTTGGTGAAGGGACAAACTATGATGACAGGAAACATGGGAGCGAGATGTGCCCTCATCTTCCGAGAGAAGATCTGACATGGCTGGCACTTCTTGACCGATTCGATACAATATTTGATTAACATTGGCCAGAAGTAACCGGCTCGTAAAATATTTTGGGTTGTTACCAACCGAGACAAATGACCGCCACATGCTCTAGTATGCCAATCATTAAGCATGATTTCCTCTTCTTCATGAGTGAGGCATCGATGAAGAATGCAATCTACACCTCGATGATAGAGAGTGTCCTTGAGGATGAGATAGTTCTTGGCCTGATGACGTATACAACAACGTTCATCACAAGAAGCAGAGGTGGGGCACTTCAAAGTCTAGAGATAGACAAGAATATCTCTATACCAGGGGTCTGAAGATTCTATTAGAAACATATCTCCTCGAATAGGCGATTCTTCGGGCATAACATCACCTGACTTGACCGGAAGTTCCGATATAAGTTCTGCGAAGATGAATGACTTTCTGGATTTCGCTGAAACGAAATTTAAGTCAAATTCCTAGAGGACGACTATCCACCTACTGATATTTCCGTCGATTACTCATCATGTCAATACGTATTGAAATGGATTCACAACGGCAATGATGATGGTCTTGTGAAACTGAACATAATGACGGAACCTTTAGACGACATGGACTGCTGCCAACGCAAGTTTTTCAATATGAGAATAATTGAGTTCCAGTCCGACGAGGCCTCAGCTCAGGTAATAGATCACATATTCTTAGAGAAAATCATCTTCCTGAACTAAGACCATGTCAATGGTTGACTCTACTGCAGCCAAGTATAATAAGAAATATTTGTTATAGTTGGGTGGCCGAAGCAAAGGGGCAGTTGTGAGGGTATGTTTCAACACTTCGAAGGGGTGTTGAGCAGCATCGTCCCAATGAAAAGGAAATTCTTTCTTCAGTAAGCGCATAAATCCCTTTGTGATCTTGGCATAGTTGGTGATGAAATGCCTCAAAAAGTTCTCCTTGCCCTATAGACTCTGAAGTTGAAGGATTGTGCGTAGGGGAGGCAACTAAACTATTGCCTCAACCTTGAGAGGATCGACCATGATCCCTGTTGTTGACACTATGAAACCTAACAAATGGCCCGACGTTACGCAAAAACTGCATTTGTTGGGATTCAAGCGAATCCATAAGTAACGACATTGCTCAAAGATAAGTCGGAGGTGTGTGGGATGATCAACTCTCTTACGAGAGTGTGATGCTAAATCATCTAAATAGGCTTTGACTATATGCTTGAGATCATGGAAAGCAAAAGACATGGCCTGCTAGAAGGTAGCTCCAGCATTTTTGAGACCAAAAGGCATCTTACGATAGGAAAATGTACCCCATGGACAAGTAAACGTATTTTTGTGTTGGTCTTTAGTTTTGATTTGTATATGATTATATCCCAAAAAAACATCCATGAAAGAAAAGGCCTTGCAACCTGCACATTCATCAATTATCTGGTCAATGAATGGTGTGGGAAAATTATCTTTTGGATAGGCCTTGTTCAAATCACGAAAGTACTTACAAACGCGAATCATGCTCTATTTCTTGTTGACCGGCACAGGATTTGACACCCATTGGGTCAAATGGATAGTATAGATAAAATTGGCTTTGAGAAGTTTCTCTACTTCAACTTTCATAGTTGCTGCTTTCCTAGGATTAACTAGATGAAGCTTCTGTCGAACTGGCTTGGCATCCAGATAAGTTTGGATTTCATGTTCGACTATTTTTGGATCAATGCCTGGCATTTCCTCATAAGACCAAGAACAAATGTCATGGAATTCTTTAAATAAGTCAGTGTAGATTTTAATCTCTTCAGGGGAACAGCCAGCTCCGACGAAAACATTCTCCACGACGCTAGGGGTTCTGGAGATATTAATCAGTATAGTTTCATCAATAGTTGCCATATTACCCTCGGCATAAACCTCATGTGTAGCCAAGGGATTGATAGGAAAAGACCTATCTCTAGTCATAGTCAAGGTGAATTCCCCTGCTTCAATTCTACTTAACTCTAGTAGGAAGTATGATTTGTGATGGAGATCATCCCAGGGTTTTTCTGGACTAGTCATTGTTTCAATGATTGCTTCATCTGAGGGCAAGACTAAGTCTAACGAATCGTTATCAGGGAGGGAACCTTGAGCCCAAATAAGCTTTGGGATCGAATCTAACTCTTGTGCAGAAGTCGGATCAGTGTCAGTTGAAGCTTGCTGGACTAAAGAGTGCGCTACCTCTGTCACAGATAAGGGCATGGACATACCATGGTGCCCTGTCCCCTCCATCGTGGTCGATGGGGAAGGAAGAATCCATGGATCGTTGAAGTAAGTCATGTGAAATGACAAAACTTGGAAAATCTCAACCTTATGGTGGTCTGATACGAACTTGACATTACCTTGAGGAGGTGGGTAATTGAAAGTACCCATCAAAGGTGGGCACAAACCAACCCCTATGTTGACAACGCCCAGTTTGGGATTATCAATCATTAGGACCGCGGATGCCCCTAATGAAGGGTCAGGTCTGGAGAAGGACAATTGATCAATGGTCACGATCTGGCCCTCGTGTGGAAACAAAAAGACCTAGAAAACTATAGCGACGATTGCTTGCACGACATAGGTCCAACTCCTACCTAACAAGAGATTGTAGTCGAGGGATGCGTCAACTACTTCTACCTCAACGCACATGGTCTTCCCTCCTAAATGCACAGGGAAAGAGGGGATTATTCCATGTGGTCAGAATAAACGACCGTTGAAAGAGGTAAGAAGAGTAGGTGACAGAGACAAAACAGGTTTGCCAATGGCCTTCCAACATGCCAATGACATGATGCATGTCAACGCACCCTCATCCACCACCGTGCGGAAAATGTTCTGAGTAAAAGTTTTTGTGGGGTAAGCCACTACTATTTGAAATGCTACATGGTAAGGGAGATGATGTTTTAATTCAGTTGTATCCAGCATGATTGTACCCATATTACAAGTCTTGGTAGATCCTAAAGAGGCTAACAAAGATTTCCTCTGGGAAGGGCAGCTCTAGAGGACCTCCAAAGTGGACATCGCACAAGGCGTTTGAGATCAATCCTCCACCACAGAATAGTTCTAGGTGGCCCTTGCGTATGGGTTGTGAGAAGATTTCTTGAATGCACCTTTTAGGATGTG
Source organism: Picea engelmannii (assembly GCA_009831015.1). Lineage (NCBI taxonomy): Eukaryota > Viridiplantae > Streptophyta > Pinopsida > Pinales > Pinaceae > Picea > Picea engelmannii. Next base: position 179,464 of record ML778505.1, on the reverse strand, counting down.
TGTCATTATTTCTCCCAAAGCCTTCATGATCTGGAAAGGAAGAGATGGGATTTCAACTTCTTTACCTTTCTCAGAGGTTCTTGGCTTATTGTAGTCATGTGCTCTAGTCGATATAAAAGCATCACCTTTCATCATATACACATTCACAGATGCAGGATTGTTTGAAGATGGAGAGGATCCTTGACTGCCTCCTTCTGCGCTTGTAGAGGCTTGGGTTAGGTTTTGCCCATGTTGGAATGGATTCGTTAACATAGCAGGATGTTGCTGTGACACAAACTTTTGGGCCTCTACAAGCTGAGGGCACTGATGGGTTGGGTGGTCTTCCACACACAGGTTACACAGATACTTCACCTTCCATTTTTCAGTGTTCCCCCCGCCAACATTATTAGTGGGTTTCTTATCCCCCTTACCCTTCTTATGTTGTTTTTTCTTTCCTTCAGGCTATTGGGTGGCCTTTGGATTTGTCTATTGCACACTATGTACATCCGACATTTGGGTAGGGGGAGCAGCTGAAACAATAGTTTGGTTGTCGCTATGTTGTATAGACAATTGTTGCAATTGTTTTGTCAGTTGTTCGGCGAGCTTTGTTTGTGATGAACCTATAATACCAACGGCATGTGGTCTCGCTCTCTATCTGGTTTTATCAAGTATGGATCGTGGTGCATCCGACAAAATTTTGTACAGTAAAACAAACTGAGAATAAATTAGCTCAAGTTGTTGAGCTCTCATGATGGCATATTCTTCGGAAAACACTCCCGATGTTGCGATATCTTTGGATAGTTGGGGGACCAAAGACTTAAGGAACTACTCAAGCAGGAATGTTGGTGGGACTGGTACTTTAATCAAACTCTTCCAGTGTCTCCATTCTCGAATGTGATCAGAGATATGGTCCTCTTTTGTCTGTTTGAAATTGGCCAGCAATTATGTGTCGGCATCGTATCTCATAGGTAATTGGAAATGGTTTAGGAATTCCATTGCCAATTTGCCGAAGGAAGAATATCTCAAGCGGTTGAGCTCGATGTACCATTTCGCAATACTCCCAATGAGAGTGCGTTGAAACAATCACAATTGTGTGGAGTCGTCTTTTAATGAATTAGATGAGCACCAAAGATGGAAGGTGGTCACATGATCCCCTGGATCTTCGTTAGGCTTGGCTTCGAAATTTGGTATGTCTGAAGGAAATTTTTTCAGCATAGAGGGCTAATGTGGATCATAACAGATGGGGTCATTCAACAACCTTGTCAAGTCTGGAAAATGTAAGGTTTCCAAGAAAGGTAGTTTTCATTGGTGTTGCTGATAACCATGGAAAAAGGGGCTTGGAGTTTGACTGGCACCAGGTTGCCAAGAAAAGTTGGGTTGTTGGCCGGGGTACTGGTAAAAACCATGGCCATGACCAGCGTACAGATTTTGTGTTTGAGGAGACATCATCGGCTAATTCCCAATATAAGACATAGATGGTTGGGCGTGCATTACATTCAGAGGACTTTGGGAAGGGTTTCCCCATATCGATCCCATGGGCATAGGTATTCCACCTTGCCCGAGGTTCCATTGTTTGTGAAAAGACTTGCCCCAGATCGACATTCCTAATGAGGGAACTGACCCTTGCCAAGAATTCCAAGGTCCTGATGTGGAAGAAGTCCCTGGGTTTGCCCCCTGTGCACAGGATTAGGTTGGCCATAACTGGGGTTGCCCCTAGTCAGGAAAGCGACTGACGAGAAAGCGTTGTTACCAAATGCACCAAACAAAGAAAATGGTGTCAACCCTACTGACATATTGTGAGAAGGTGGTCCTTGACTCCCTACTCTAAGTGAACTATGGTGTGTGTTTGGCCCGACGAATTGTTGGTGGGTACCAAGGAGGGGATGAAGGAGGTATATGACCTCCCCCATAAGGGAAAGCGTTAAAGGGAGCTAAAGTTCCCCCCATGGGTCCTTGTAGAGGAGCGTTAGAACTCCCTGCCCCCAGACCTAAAGTCTGTAAAGTGGAGTAAGATAGTACAGGGACTATACATGTGCTAGGAATCTCGTATGAGAATGGAGTGCCTATCACACTCTTTGTGAAAGGACCAATGGTCGTCGCCAAAGACAGGATTGGACCACTGCTCAAGGTAGATACAGTTGAGACCATGGTGGCTCAGACCGACAATGGTGGGGTAGGAGGTGGAACACCCCCTGTGACAACACCCATGGCGGGAATATTAGGATTCCTAGAAGAAGAGACAGGATTTGTTTCCATTATTGCCCACTTTAAAGGTGTTGAAAGTTCCTTTAACAGAGGTTGGTCAGGTGTGGTTTCATGTGACCCGGTCGCTTCAAAATACCCTTGTTGGTCTAGCTTTCTCCTTAGCGGTGGTGGGGGTGGCTCCAGTGTAACCGGTGGTAGGCCAAGAAGCCTTCATGACTGGCGGAGCTCATGATCCTCCACTATGTGAGAATATCAAAGACACACTAGGGCTTTCTATTCGTTCAAAAACAACACACACTAGAAAACATTCCCTACAAGATAAAACAAGCAAACACTAAACTAGTTGGAAGAACAATTACAACAACCAACACTACAGAAACTTACCGATGCAAGTGAAAATCGAACACGGAAGCACCCTCTGGGTATACTCTACAAAGCATGGCCCAATGGCTATCCTAGGTACTGTGGTATATCCCCGCAGTCACCTCTGTGTGTTTCTAAAAAAGATAGGCAACTAGGTTGCCAGCGCGCGAACAGTCACTAGGCAGGTACAGTCGACAATCGGGTAGACCACAATGAGCAGGGTATCGAGCCTGAAACCTATCAAGGGTATTGAAAGCAAGTGGTCTGGAAGACAACTAAGGATCTTGAAGGGATTCGAGACCCACAAAGATCCATAGCAAATGCAATCGATGGAATCCCAAGACAAGCCTTCTATATGTGTTCTCCACTACAATTGGTCCGGCTCTGGAGGGGTTATATCCGCTACCTTTCCACACACGAACTCATGTTTATCCCCTGTGTTAGAGGGGGTTCCCAGATAAGTTTCACGATACTGAACTTTTAACACTCCCTAGCTCAGACTCCAATGTTTGATTTAATGGCCTTGAAGAGTTTCCTCTCTAACCTAATTCAAGGCCCTAACCCTAAACTAGTTGGTTGACCCTACAAACATAAAAAGTCTAATTAATTTTAGATTTAGCATTGATTTTTATGGCTTGTCTTAATTCAAAGGTTATGAAAGTGAAACTAGCGATGTTTTGAGAGGCGAAAAGAAAAATAAACATAAAGCTGGAAACAAAACACTTTTTGACAACTTCAGATTTTCTCTTTTAAATTCTTTAACCAACTTTTCAAAATAAAATTTTCTAATATTTTTGAACAACAAACTCAAAACGGGATTTCACTCGACTACGAGCTACTTATTGTCTAAGTAAACCGTCAAGAACTTATGAAAGCAAAGACTTTTCCTGGTTACTAATGCAAACCAACAACTACTTAACCAAACAAAGAAATAAAATATTTTTTTATTTATTTGAATGCTCACAAAGCAAAAGGGAAAAATATCAAGTTAAGACCATGAAAACTTCTGGCCTAAGCGCAGATCGTAAAGAGTCATGTTAAAAATAACACACAAGCAGATTAAAATGGACTTTCACATTTGTCTAAAAACCTTATAAAAGGAAAATTTTGAGGAAAACTTCTTAATGAAAAAGGAAGCTATTGTTGTGACCAAACCTAAGTTACTGACCGCTATGAAAGAGACCCAAAAACCTGAGAGGTATAACTCTTTATAAAGGAAAGGATGACTTCCTCTCCTTAAACAAAAATTTTCTCCTCAGGCACACTGTTGATAGTTTAACAGCCAGTGTGTGCACACGAGCTGTGTAAGTTCAGAGCACATGCAGACCTTATGTTGGCCGCGTGTACCTCTACAAATCTTCAAAAAATGAAAATAAAAGAAATCAAGCATTGGCAGAGACTAATGGTATTGAGGACCAAAACCTCTTGAAGACTCAGAAACTCACTTTGACAAAAAAAAGAAAACAATTCAAAGAAAATTTCATAGAACAAACCAATCTGAGGTGGAACCTAAGCTATAAATTGCAAACAACAAAGACTAGAATGAGTTCCAGAAAACCCCTGAGAAGGATTACTTCTGACAGGGGAGAGGATGACTGCCTCTCTAAAAGAAATTTTCTGAAATCATACATGCGACTGACACTTCCTCAGCTAGCATGTACATGCATGATGTGTGAAGGTAGGGCGCAGGTACAAGCATGCAGAACTTATACAGGCCACGTGTACCTCTATGGGTCCCATAAAAAAAAAAATGCAGTCAAGCAAATAAATAGAGATAACTGGTATGGAAGACCAGAATCTTTGTTAGCTTAGACTTTTGCAGAAACTTTAAAAACAAGGAATGAAACCAGTTTTTAAAAATACCCAAGAAAAACTATTCCCAGAAACCCTAGAGATCCCCAGTATGGTCACCAACCAGAGATTCTAGGTTCGATCCCCAGTACAGTCACCAATTTTGTTGTGGGTGGGAATCCCTCCTACGGACTTAGCATTTAAGGGCTCTAATCATGCATGCAAAAAATGACCATTTCAAAGGCCTCTACTCTTTCCTATTCTCCCAACACAAAACCCCACATTCATGCAATACAAAGGTGTAAATGAGATTCGGTAACTCTACCTTAAGTCCTTCATTTGATGTCGATCCCTTTGCTTTCACTCGCTCTTCGATTGCAAGCCTCCTCCCAAAGCTGACCTACATTCACATATGAACAAACAAAAATTTGTGAACATGCATTTCATATACTAATTGATGGGTTAGTTGTGACAATATCATAAAATAAACATTCAACTTGAACACATGATATGGCAGGACAGAAAAAGTATTTCTTTTTTTATTAATCTTCACAAGAGTAAACTTAAAATATGTGGTCGGCACTGCTCCTCGAAACTGGTTCTAGTCTCCTCTTCAACTGTCCTCCAACTGCTTTGCTCTATATTTCTCTTTGCACAAGGATGGATAAAGGTTGGGACAAGGGGAATGCTCAATTGGGTATAGTCTCTGTTGGCGATGGATGTCACTCCTGGATTGCTAGCAGGAGCAGAGCCCGACGCCCATCAGTTTTGTGTCACGGTTTGTTTATAGATGGGGTGACTGAATGGAAGCCAACTCAAAACGATATCATTCCAACTCCAAACTAGGCCAGGCATGCATAGGTGAGTGAGGTCTTTATAAACTTCAGACAGTGAGTTGTAGTAAAGGGTGAACAGGCAGAAGACTTATATGGGAAGAGTGCGAAGGTCTGTTATAAACGACAGGTTCCTAACAGACTGTAGAAGAAGGCATCCAAACGCAAGGTCTTCTTGCACTTAAATACAGAAAATCAGAGAATACAATAATGCAACGATAAATCATTTATCATAATAGAACTGCAATAATTCACGCAACTCAGTCAATCACGAACTCTCTTAGCATGAGACGAAAATTAGATGGAGTGAGAAAAACTGTCTGTCATAAAACAAGATATCTCATATACAAATGCATATCCAACAAACTAGAATGTCTGTTAAACTTTACAGTAGGGAGCTCTGCTTTACCATCGATACCTTTCAAAATACCAAAACTGAGTACATATACTTGGGAGGATTTGCCCAACAGAGGCGCGCTCGCCCTCCAAGGCGTAGTGTCTCTTCAATCAATCTTTGGGTGGAAGTCCTTCATCAGAAATCTCCTTAACTTCGCATGGCCTCTGCAGGGGAAGAGTAGCTGGGCCAGTAAATGCTGAGCTAGTGTGTGCAGGCCTCCTCCGGCTGGTCGAGAACTCGGCATGGATTCTCTGGAAAAATGGGTACACAGGACCCTCTCGAGCAGACCATTCGCCAGGCCCTCCATACTTCACACTTAATGACTGAGGAGAGTTTTCAACTACCCCTTCTTACCTTCATTTACTCCGAGCGAGAAACAATATGAGATCAAGTTGAACTGGCACCTAGAGAACACAGTGATCCCTTCTGTAGCCAAACCCAGCGCTTCGGCCCTTTGCGCAGTTTTTTCTATCACCCCCCAAGTGACCACGGGCTGTGACCCTGTACCTATCTTCAAAGGCTCTTTTGTCGTTTCACGTTTCGTGGATGGGAGGAGGCTGCTCCTCATGCTTCAAAGTTACGATAGATGAAATGACAACATGGCTTGATCATGCACTACGTGTCCCCTTGGATGGGAGTCTGAGATATTCTCGACAATGTTGTGGGCCCAAGCTCTGGACGCCTTCGACACTTCGCGACTCGCGGCTGGGAGGAGCTAGTCCTTCTAATTCAAAGTTACGATGGGTGAAAATGCGAGGAGCCCAATCACGTGCCAGGTGCCCACTTCAGATGGACGGCTGAGATCTCTTTCAACGATACCATGGGCCCGAGTCCTGAATGCTTTCGGTACATCGCGTATCGGGGTATGATGGAACTGTTTTCTGCGCGTTGGAGCTGCGATGAGCGAGGCGTCGAGATGGATCTACTTGCGCCAGATGTCCCCTCTGGATGGATGGCTAAGATCTTTTTGGTGATATATAAGTGCTACCCACTGCACTAATCCTGGCGTAACTCTGCTAACCGCGATTACCCGCCAATCATTGATCTGCTCTATACATGGATCCTGGCCGTTGACGACATACTTTTCCCGCTCTCTTGATTGGAAGTCGAAAGACGATACTTTTTCATGCTGCGCTCAGGCGCTTCTTGTGTAACTTGCAGACCCGAATGCTCTCGAGCCCAAGACAAGAATTATCGCTAACATTAGGCTCCATGGGGGATAGAGTCATCCCTGTGATGCTCTAAGAACTCCTTCTGCAGCTTTAGTGCCTTGCTATTGGGCTATGGAGTCACTTACTAGGCCGAAAACATACAAAGAGAAACTAAACAAAGAACTAAAAGACAATATTTACAAACAGAGGAGCCGTCTAAGGCTCAAATAAAACATTTTTTTAGAAAATGCCCATTCACTAGGCTGTTGAAAACCTTTTCACCCTCCAGATCCTGCAACCCGTATGTGTTGTTAGAGAAAATCTCAGAGATTTTGAAGGGGCTGATCCAGAGGGCGTCGAACTTGTTGTGCTTGCCTTTATCCTGTCTGGGTGCATCCCACTTAAATACCAAATCCCCGATCTCGAACTTCTTTTTCCTGACCTTACTGTCAAAAGCCTGCTTGATCTTCTGCTGATGACTATAAGTTGCGTCCCTCACTTGTTCTCTGATCTGTTGCACTTCCACTATCTGATGAATTCTTCTGATCATATGATCTGGTTCTCCCTCATAGTCTTGAAATAACTTCGCCACAGGTAAGGCGAGCTGAGTAGGGAAAATTGCCTCTGCTCCATAGACTAGTTGAAACGGCGAAGTGCCCAGAGACTTCTTCGTGGTGACACGATCGGCCCACAAAGCAAATTTCAACTTCGAATCCCAGGCTCTTTTGTTATCCTCTAACAATATTTTGATGATCTTTATCAGGCTTTTGTTGGAGGATTCCGCTAAACCATTTCCCTGGGGATAGTAGGGGGTGGAGTGAATTAGTGAGATCTAGAACTGCTCACAGAACTTAATTAGAGGTTCAGATTTGAAAGAAGCATCATTATCAGTGATGATCCTGCTGGGACAGCCAAATCGAGATATGATATCCTCTAGGAAGCTGATAATTACTTTGTGTGATGCGCTTCTGGTGGGGATAGATTCTATCCACTTGGTGAAATAATCTGTTGCAGTCAGGATCCATATGTGCTAACCACTTGAGGGAGGATGAATTTCTCCAATGAAGTCCAACCCCCACTGCTGAAACGGTGCCGAAGCTACTATGGGTTTAAATGGCAGCGATTTGAGCTGCTGTCTTCCTGAGAACTTTTGGCATTTGATGCAAGCTCTAATCTCCCTGCAAACATCGAGGAATAAAGTGGGCCAGTAATACCCAGCCCGGAGTATCTTGTGAGTCGTGGTTTTCCAGAAACGATGACCTCCACAAAGGCCACTATGAAAATCAAACATAACCTTCTGGGCCTCCTGTGGGTCTAGGCATCTCAGAAACGCCCCTAGAAGGTCTCTCCAATACAAGATTTGGTCGATGAGGCAATACCTAACCGCCTTGAGCTTAAGAGCCCTCGCTTTACTTTTTCCCATTCCATCGGGGGGCTTCAACTCCTACAGGAAATACAGAATGTCACGATACCAGACACATTCTGCCAACGATAAGCCGTCTTGAGAGCATTGGCTGGGTGATTCAGCTTGCTGAGATCCTAGGTGAGTATTGATGAAACTAACTTCCAAGGCTTCGCAATTGGATTTAGCCAGTAGCTTGGCCAAACCTTTCCCCTTAACCAACTTGGTGGGCTTGATCTCCAGATCAAATTCTAGGATCTTAGCGATCCATCGGCCTCTTTTCCCATCTACGTCGGGCTGCACAAGGATGTCCTTCACGGAAGCTGAAGGAACATATGTTACTTTTGAATGCAAGACATAGACTCTGAAAGCTTTAAGAGCTTTCACTAAGGCATAGGCCTGCTTCTCCATGATTTCATATCTGCTCTCTGCATCTCTTAACGCCCTGCTGAAGAAAGCGATGGGCTGCTCACACCCTTCCTCCTTTTTCTGCAATAAGACCGCCGCCACTGTATCAAAAGAAGCAAAGGATAAAATTAGGAACTCCTTGGAATAGTCAGCACTGATAAGAACAGGTGTCTCAGTCAATGCCTTTTTTATTTGGTCAAAATATGCCCGGGGCTCAGTGGTCCATCTCACTTCGCTTCCCTTTCTGAGCATTGTTGTGATGTGTTTTACCAATTCAGCAAAATTTGAGATGAATCTCCTCAGGAAGTTAATCTTTCCTAGAAATGCCTGGACCTCTTTCTTAGACCTGGGAAGTGAAAGGGTCTGAATTGCTTCTACCCTGCTAGGATCAATCCTCACTCTCTCTGCTGACACTGTATGGCCTAATAACTTCCCCTCCTTCATAGAAAACAAAGATTTCTTGGGGTTCAGGGATAGGCCAAACCTTCAACACTTCAAGAAGACTCTCTTTAGATGACAGCGGTGCTCCTTGTCTGTCCTGGAGAAGACTGTGATATCATCCAGATAGATTACCACAAACTGGTCCTTCTCCCCAATGAACGCTATATCCATAGCTCATTGAAACGTTGCTCCTGCATTCATCAATCCGAAAGGCATTTTGGCATACATGAATGTGCCCCAAGGAGTGGTGAAGGTTGTCTTTTCTCTGTCCTCAGGCATGACTAATATTTGATTATACCCTGAAAACCCATCAATCATGGTTATCCTAGATGCTCCAGTTACCCTCTGCAATATGTGTTCCATCTTAGGTAAGGGGTAATTGTCTTTCTTTGAGCTTCTATTCAGGTCTCTAAAATCGACACAAAGCCTGATTTCCCTGCTTTTCTTCCTTACTGGGACCAAGTTGGCCACCCACTCGGAATATCTCAGGGGGACAATGATTCGTGCATCCAACAACTTTTTAACTTCCTTCTCCATGACGGCAAGCAACATGGGGTTTATCTGTCTTAGCTTCTGCCTGAAAGGCCTAGCTTCTTCCTTCAACGGGATCTTGTGCTCGATGATAGATGTGTCATACATCTTGAGGTCTTCGTATGTCCATGCAAACACATCGGTGAACTCTCTCAGTAGCTTCGTGTACTCGGCCCTCTATTCACTAGTCAGGCTGCTTGACAATTTGACGAATCTAGGCTCCTCCTGTGAACCAATGTTGCATTTGGTTGTATCGGCATCTTCATTTGAGACCTTGCCCTTTACTGGCACATCATTCCCATCGAACAATCTTTCTAAAGGGACAAGTCCTCTCGGAATGTGATTGCTAGGCAGCTGAATGATCTGATGATTAGCGATTTTATTTACAAACTCCTCAGGACGAGGTTCACCTTCCAGGTCGAGATCCTGGTCAATATGCAACGCGGAAAATTCGTCGACTAATTGGAGAAACCTTTCAAGTTCAGAATCATCCTTGAACACCTTCCAATGCTTGACATTGTCCGGCACCGAGGGCCTATATCTTATATCAACATCATTTTCTACCATAGGCGGCAGAGGAAATTTGAGCAAACTAGCTGAGACAGCTAAAGAATCGGCCAAAGTATTTTCTCCCCTCCGAATGAAATAAATGTTAAAAGCCAAGAAGAAATTATCAATAAGGTCCCATACTTCATTCCGATAATTTCTGAGTCGGGGATTATGGGCACAATAAGCATTCCTTACCTGCTGAATAATCAACTCAGCATCTCCGAATATTGCTATTTCTTCAATTCCCATTTCCTTTGCGGCCCTCATACCCAGAACAAGGACTTCATACTCTGTCGCGTTGTTGGTGGCTTTGAATTCCAACTTGTATGACAGAGACACGACTTCTTGACAAGGTGATATGAAAACCACTCCAGCGCCAACGCCTTCACTAGAAGAAGCCCCGTCAAAAAACATCTTCCACACAGAGGAGCTTTGAGGGGAAATCGGATGATCAGGGCTGGGATGTTTTCTGATTAGTAAAGAGCTTTCAAGGGCATCGGTAAGCTGTAGCAAACTAGACCCCAAGTTAGTGTCAAGTGCAAAGATGGGGTGATTGGTAGGGTCTGCTTCATTACTGACGATATAGGCCAGCTGGACTTCTCTGTATAATCTCCTTTGTTCCCCTCTGAAGACCGGAATGGTGGCATTTGTGAGATCCATCTGTAGTGTCCCTCCCAGTTTTTTGATCCACGATCTAGACAACAGCATACCGAATTTGGGGGGAACGTCGGCTACCACAATATCCATGACCACACTTTTCATGGGTAGCTGAAACAGAGAAACCACCAGGTCTTTGATGACTCCTAGGAATTGCACTCTCCTTGAATCGAAGGAATATAAATCATGATAAGTTCTTGTCACCTCCAGTCCCAATTCTTCCATGACTATTTTTGGCATAAGGTTATGGGAAGCCCCTGAATCCATGAGGCAGTTATGCAGCACTTTATCATGTATGTTCAGGGATGTGTAGAAGGGGAGGGATGAGTCATCCCTATCTTCTACCATGGGGCCTAAGATGACGGCTGGCTTCTCATCTTGAAGGTTTACTAAGTCAGCGGGGGCCTGGGGGGACTCGGATTGTAGCAGCTTGGAGAGGGATATTTTAAAATCTTCGTTTTTAACTAGCTCTGAGAGGGGTGCAGAAATTCTAATCTTCTGAATCTCATGCTCGAAATTGAAGGAGGGGATAGGTTTAGAAGCTTCCCTTACCTCAGTGACAGGCTCTTTGGCTGTCGGCGAGGCACTCTGGGATTTCTTTTCTTTAGTTGTGGCTGCTGCAGTTTTAGTAGGTTTTTTTGCTATGAGAGGCTGGTATGGGCTATCAAAGTCTCCTTCTTTCCTTCTCAATCTAAGATTATATCTGTTAGAAGTGTGACTGGCCCTTGTTCTTTTCCCAACTCATGAATTTGAGCACTCATCATGGATTCTTCATATCTGGACTGCGTCAAATGAGGAAAAGGGGGAGCTTCTTCAATACAGTGGATTTCAGGGCCAAACTCGTCTATCTCCTCTCTTTCCTCATGATCAACTAGGTTGTTTTGGAGGGGGGTTTGAACTCTTTGATCTTCTCTGTCCTTTCCCCTTTGTTCCCTCGGGAAAGCCTGAGGCATATTGTTAGCAGGTCGTCTGAAACCTCTATTATCAGTGTTCTGGGGATTTCTGTACATGGGCTTCCCCTCTAATTCCCACCTCTCCATATTGGCAGCAAGCAATTTTATCGCTCTAGCTGTCTCATCTATTTGATGGGGCAGGGGAGAGGAACTGGATGAAGAAGCTTCAGGCCTATTCTTGGATGTACTTCTATCACCTATGTTTCTGAGTCGGTTGACAGCCAATAGGTTAGATTCTACCTCCATGGTTGCATCCTGCATGTGGGCCAGCGTAGCAGCTCTTCTCTCTCTCAGCAGTAGGCAGAAATCAAGATCAAAAGTGCTGGAGTAGGTGATCATTGCAGAGGCTTCGGAGGGTTTTATCTCAGCAAGGATTCTGTTGTACATTTTATTAAATCTCTTGGAGAAGTCGGGAACAGACTCTCCTTCCATTCTCTTCAACGACCCAAACTCTGTCATGTAATACATGGAATCCTTCTTATCTCCCCACTACCTCAGGAAAGCATTATCCAAGGCATCAATTCCGGCAATGGATCCGGGAGCTAATCCTCTAAATCATTTCCTTACCTCACCATCTAGGCTCTGGACAAAAACCCTCATCCAGACATCTTCATCTCCAATGTTCAGGTTGTCTTCATAACTGTAGAAAGCAGTCAGGCGTTCTTCTGCAGTTATGTCTCCTTCCCCGGTGAACTTGGGCATATATTTCAAGTAATCTCCAGCAGGGAAAGGATTCGTGGGATGAGGTAATATCAAGGGAGCGTACCTAGCAGCAACTATGGCGTCCATTCTATTCAGAGGGGGATTAGCACCGGCCATAGGAATATTAGGTGGAGGAGAACTTGGAGGAGAAGGAGTTTGCGAAGGGGCTACCAGGAATGAATCTCGGAGTGAAGTGGGAAACAAGCGGGGATTCAAGGAGAAGGCTACCGAGATCAAGTCAGCAGGTGCTCCTCCTTGTGCAAGAGTGGGGAAATCTTTTGTGGTCATGGGTCTACGCCAAGGTACAGCTTCAGAGGAGAGGGGAGTGACAAGGATTTCTCCCTCCAATCCCAGACCAGGAGGGGAAAATTCAGCAGGAACACTCCCAAAATTCAGGAAACGGGAAACTTGCGAAGGAGGTCTATCAAGAAACTGAGGGGGAGAAAACGGAGTTCTTACAGAAGGAGATGGCGGATTACCTGTTTCGGTGGTGGAATCTTCCTCTTCAGGGGCCTTTCCCTTTCTGAGAACGACCTCTGGATCGATTTCAGGTGTAGCTAAGGGCAGCTATGGATGAGACCGTGTGTGTCTGCCTCTGAAAGCCACAATTGATAGAGCAGGTTCTCCCCAACGGAGTCGTCACAATGGAGTCGCCAGGTGCACAGCAGCAATCTTGATAATTCTGATATCTGATGCACCTTCAAAATCAGTTAATCGTTGTCATTCAATCCCGGGTAAAATATTCAACTTTGTCCCTGGCAACGGCGCCAGAAATGTTGGCAACGGAAGTCACTCTTGGATTGCTAGCAGGAGCAGAGCCCAATGCCCATCAGTTTTATGTCACAGTTTGTTTATAGATGGGGTGACCGAATGGAAGCCAACTCAAAACGATATCATTCCAACTCCAAACTAGGCCAGGCATGCATAGGTGAGTGAGGTCTTTATAAACTTCAGACAGTGAGTTGTAGTAAAGGGTGAATAGGCAGAAGACTTATATGGGAAGAGTGCGAAGGTCTGTTATAAACAACAGGTTCCTAATAGACTGTAGAAGAAGGCATCCAAACGCAAGGTCTTCTTGCACTTAAATACAGAAAATCAGAGAATACAATAATGCAACGATAAATCATTTATCATAACAGAACTGCAATAATTTGCACGACTCAGTCAATCACGAACTCTCTTAGCATGAGACGAAAATTAGATGGAGTGAGAAAAACTGTCTGTCATAAAACAAGATATCTCATATACAAATGCATATCCAACAAACTAGAATGTCTGTTAAACTTTACGATAGGGAGCTCTGCTCTACCATCTATACCTTTCAAAATACAAAAACTGAGTACATATACTTGGGCAGATTTGCCCAACAGAGGCGCGCTCGCCCTCCAAGTCGTAGCGTCTCTTCAATCAATCTTCGGGTGGAAGTCCTTCGTCAGACGTCTCCTTAACTTCGCATGGCCTCTGCAGGGGAAGAGTAGCTGGGCCAGTAAATACTGAGCTAGCGTGTGCAGGCCTCCTCCGGCTGGTCGAGAACTCGGCATGGATTCTCTGGAAAAATGGGTACACAGGACCCTCTCGAGCAGACCATTCACCAGGCCCTCCATACTTCGCACTTAATGACTGAGGAGAAGTTTCAACTACCCCTTCTTACCTTCATTTACTCCAAGCGAGAAACAGTATGAGATCAAGTTGAACTGGCACCTGGAGAACACAGTGATCCCTTCTGCAGCCAAACCCGGCACTTCGGCCCTTTGCGCAATTTTTTCTATCACCCCCCAAGTGACCACGGGCTGTGACCTTGTACCTATCTTCAAAGGCTCTTTCATCGTTTCGCATTTCATGGATGGGAGGAGGCTGCTCCTCATGCTTCAAAGTTATGATAGACGAAACGACGACATGGCTTGATCATGCACTATGCGTCCCCTTGGATGGGCAGCTGAGATCTTCTCGAAAATGCTGTGGGCCCAGGCTCTGAAGGCCTTCGGCACTTCACGACTCACGGCTGGGAGGAGCTAGTCCTTCTGCTTCAAAGTTACAATGGGTGAAAAGGTGAGGAGCCCAATCGTGCGCCAGGTGTTCGCTTCAGATGGACGGCTGAGATATCTTTCGGCGATACCATGGGCCCGAGTCCTGAATGCTTTCGGTACTTCGTGTATCGGGGTATGATGGAACTGTTTTCTGTGCGTTGGAGCTGTGATGAGTGAGACGTCGAGATGGATCTACTTGCGCCAAATGTCCCCTCTGGATGGACGGCTGAGATCTTTTTGGTGATATATAAGCGCTACTCATTGTGCTAATCCTGGCGCAACTCCGCTAACCGCGATTACCTGCCGATCGTTGATCTTCTCTATACATGGACCCTGGCCGTTGACGACATACTTTGCCCGCTCTCTTGATTGGAAGTCGAAAGATGAGACTTTTCCATGCTGCGCTCAGGCGCTTCTCGTGTAACATGCAGACCCGAATGCTCTCGAGCCCAAGACAAGAATTATCGCTAAGAGTCTCTTTACTATGATTTTCCTCCTTTCAAATGGGACCCCTACCCCTTCTTTTATAGGCTAGAACGAGCTAGGTATTTGGTCGAATGACTGGACATGCATGGCCGAAAGGTTTAGTTAACTTGCCCAAAGTTGTGTGGTCCATCAACAACTTTCCTTTTTTTGTGCTTTTGTAGGTACACATGGGTTGTATTGGGGCAGATAGTGTGTACACACGTGCAGTAATGGAGCAGGGTGCATGGGCCTTTATAAAGGGGGTTTTTAAGAAGAGTTGTTTAGTAGTGTTTTGGCAAAGAAGGAATCTAAGATGGCTTGATGCCAAGTAAGTATGTCTGGTGCAATTTAGGGTTATAACACAAGCCCATGGTATTTTCCTAAGGTATTTGATGTGACTCTTTGCATGACTATCTCCACTTCATGCATGTCTTCACATGACTATCTTAACTTTATGCGTGTCTTAGATATCTCCACTCCATGCATGTTTTCCCATAGCTATTTTAACTCCATGCATATCTTTGCATGGCTATCTTAGAGCCATTTATGTCTTTACATGGCTATATCCACTCCATGCATGTCTTCGAATGTAATATAATTCAGGTTAACAGAATTAGTGTTGTAATTGGTGAAGCTTATTTAATTGCTTGAGATACTCCATTGTAAAAATCCTCAAGGTGTGGTGTTGGTATGGTTTGGACGATTTGGCCAAGGTTAATACATATCTATGAAGTGTTGGTTTTTAAGGATTTCTAGGATAACTATCTAGTATCCATTTTTGTGTATCTTTTCTTATTCTACTATTTCTCTCGATTTTTAACACAACAAAGGATATGTCAATTCACATGTTTTTTGTTGTTGTTGTGTTATTTATCTCAAATTTTAACACAACAAAAGATATGTTAATCTACCCATTCTAATTAAAAATATTACTTTATAGTTCTTAAAAATTCCTAAATCGAAATATATGAACTGCAACTACTAACATAATATATATAGTTGAAATTGAAATGGATCTCTCTACCATGATCCTAAAACTAACCTATCTGAATATTTTTGTGTATCTCCACAAATAAAGAAAGATCAATTTCTTAGTAATATTTAAGCATAAAATTAACCATTATAAAACTGGAATGCCTAGTACACTCAGATCTATATCAACCACTTCTAATGTCAACTTCCTTAGAAGTAACATTAGTTGTGCCACAATTGTCACATATGACCATGATGCTTTTCAATCTCAAGGATCCTAAATACTGACAATGTCTTATGCTTCTGGATTCATTGGATCTGATATGGCAATGAATCCCACTATTTCTTCTCCAATTGCAACTAATACCCATGTTCTGCAATGTTGTTCAATAACTTTGTTAACATCAGTATTTTTAGGGTAGAGTTAGAGATTGTCCAGAGTCTGCAAAGTCATACCTTGGTCTTGCGAAAACCAATGCATTCCTAATTGAGGCATTGATTGTGTGTGTGTGTGTGTGTGTGTGTGTGTGTATTGGTTCATGGGATGATTCAAAAAGCCTAAGGTTATTTATAAAATAAAAGATAAAGTGCATGTCAATGAGAGTCAAGTCATAAGTCCGAGTCAAATGGTTTGTATACATAATTACATATTATGAAGAAGTCATTAAGGGTCCATAGGATGTTTATCATCATGAAAGACTTTGTAAAGGTCCTTGGTTTTGAGTTTAAAATGACTTCATAAAGTGGGAAATGCTATGTCAAATTCAAGTCATAAGTCTAGGAGGGAAGATCTTGTCAAAGTGTATTAGTAAGCAAAATCACATGTGATTAAGTCGGTAAAAGTGGCGATGGTGCTCATGTCATTTGTACCTTGGAAACTCAAAAATTGTGCTTGTTGTGCAAGTCACTTAAATGATTTGAAAGGTCTTATCACATAAAATGGGTACTTTCCCTCTCAAAACCTCTCCCTATAAATTCATACATGCCTCTTCACCACCTTTTATTCATTTTCATGCATCCTTGACCTATGATTTGGCTATTTTTCCTCTTGAGCAAGCTCCAAGAATCCTCTGCTACACAAACTCTATTGTTCACTATGCAACTCATGTGCATGATCTCTTGCTACACAACCTATATGAGGCAGCCCTTTGCTATGAGAATTATGTTGCAGGTGTTGCGGAACATGGAAAGGGAAGCTCAAGATCCTCAGCCAGGAAGAAGAGTTCAGCTGTACAGGGTCATCACAAGTTTTGTTTATTTTATGGAAATCTTGTCCACTGTGAGAAAGTGAAAAGTCTAATTGTGATAAAAGGAGTGAGTTTTTTTTTCATGTGAAATATTTGTTGTAGAATTTTACATCCTTTGTACCCCTAATTTACAGAAGGATGACAAGCAAAAAACCAACATCTAAACCATCTCTGCAGTTTTTGCTAAGAATTGTCATGTACAACACTTGCGTAGAAAATTTTCTATGCAAGTACTGTAAGTACATAGAGATAGAAAGGACAGCATGAGGAAAATCGAAAATGAGTTTAGAGGTAAATATATGGTTCCCAGTCATTTACTGACACCTGGATCAGCATGAATTACAAGGAAATGAAGTTTGTTATGCAAATGTTGTAGGTAGCACTTGTGCAACAATAACCAAAATTTGCTACGCAAAGGTGACAAAGTTGCCCAACGATGCATAGGATGACTCGAGATGCTTTCCAGATGTACCTAGTGACTCATCACAAAAACATGGCCGAAATTTTCTCAATATCTATGATTGTAAAAGATTTTTTGTTTCATATTTAAGATGGTCAAAATCGGATTTACTGCATAGTTTTACTGTTTTACTAGTCATATTCAAAAGTTGTTTTCGTACAAACGGTAATGAATTTTAAAAATAAGAAAGAGGTTATTGTCAAACACGAGCCAAATAACATTAACCTCTTTCATTTTCTTCACATGTATCACATATTGAGAGATTAGTAGGATAATTTACACCTTATTTTTTTTCGTATCCTTATTTATTGTTTTAGACATGTTTTTGGATGCAGATCTCACAGAGCTGGAGATAAATTTCCCAAAAAAAAAGGGAGGTTTTTCTCCAAGACAATATCATCTGAAAAAAACACCTCTAGTTTTGTAACAACTATCAATATTTGAAAGATATGATCAAATATTTAACCCCTATATTTCCAAAAATTCGGTCTTTTTTTCTGGCAGACAATTCTAAAATTGAGCGTAACTGATTCTATCTTTGGGAAATGGGTTGAATTCGACCTCCTCAGTTTGGGTAAAGGTTTATTCTATATATATATATATTGTAATTTATGTGTGAGAGGGGGGATTTGGAAAAAGTATAGACATTTTGATCTTCATTGTAATTTTCTGAAACTAATAGAAATACAAATGGAGAAGTCCTAAACTCTTTATGAAAAAGATTCTAATGGTGGTGATTTGAATGATTGTTCTCTTATATTTTTATGTATTTCTTGTGTCCTTACTTTCATATTCACTTTTCTTATGTTTAAATTGGATAATTAAGGGTCTATAATTCATCAAATGGTGCTCTAGACTTAAGTGATTTAAACTTTTTTTATCTTCTTAACTAAGGTCAAAATTCATCTTTCATGGTGCTATTATTCTTTTATGTGTTTATGTTCCTCTTTCACCCTATATAATCAAACTAAAAACCGAAAGTTCATCACCTTATTTATCCTTTATTCCTCTAGGGATTTCTACCTACCATTCATTGTTTTCTTATGTTTTCAGCGGTTGACTCCATATCCCTAGAGATACTATACCTCCTTGCCAAAAAACCTTGAAAACATTACCTCAATCATCTAAACCTATCCATCAGTTCAAAAAAAATCTATCTATCAGAGATTAAGTCTTAGAGAGATCCCTCTCTAGATTGGAAGGGCTAGATTCCAGTCTTAAATTTGGTTTGTAGGTTACCTTTGTAAGTTGTTTCCTCATCCAAAATGATTTACTCAGTGTTAACAAACTTCAAGATATTTATCAACATCTCCTGGAACAAAAATTATTGATCCTACCATCATCTACATGTTTCCAACCACTACTTGTTCGATGTATGCCTTGGCCTACCACACTTTGAAAATCATGTATTTGGCAAAGGTTGGATTTGTTTGACTCTTCTTTGTTTCTTAAATTTATTGCATTCTCAACGATTTCCTTTGTCGAAGTATATTCATTGTGACTCTACAATAAGTCATATTAGCCTTTATTTTCTTGAAATCCTATAAAATTGTAAGAGCCAAACTGGTAATATTTTGTATGAAACAAATGGTAAGAAAAAAAAAATTAGATCGTAAGATAAAATATGGCCCTTTGGAACTAAAACAAGTTGTGAAACAAATTACTCTTCATGGAGATAAGAGTGTGTATTTCAGAATCAGATAAATATGAGAAGAGATAAGAAAAAATGGAAGGTGTTATCCTCCTTACTATTATAAGATTTGTAGTTCCTCTGGTCAAAATGTTTTGCTCATTTAACCATAGACAATGTCACAGCATTGTCACCCAACCATAGGCACAAATTCACCCTCAAACACCATAACCTTTGACAGATAGAATGATTCTGGAAGCATCACTAGACCCAGAGGATAAGAAAGAGAGATAGAGAGAGAGAGAGAGAGCACCTTTATCCAAAAGTATCGCACCAAGCAAAAAGTCCCAAACCCCAGACCAAGACCAGTACCCAGTTGCAGTTGTTGTAGCTGAACGATTCCTCTAGACTTGCTCACCACTTTCTTGAGTGTGAGTATGTTACCAAATGAGCTCAAGATCCTTCTATTTATACTAATCTGGCCAGGTGAATAGGTGTCTCTTAAATCTAGGTTGACCTGTCCTTTTCTGCATCTAATACTTCAATATTACTTATTTTGTTGAGCCGATTTGTCTTCCAGGGTTTTCACACATTGTTTAGGTTTTGTCTTGCTTCTGGAATATTCTATTCTAGACAAAGGTTTATCCATGAAGGTTAATACCTGCTGGCACAGGGGCAGAACTGGGGTTCAACGCTTAACAGTGCACCAACAAAACCTCGACTACCGGCCCTTTTGGAAACACCTATGAATCATGTGAGGTCTTCCCGAGGTAGAAGCAAGGGGGGTTACAGGACGCAGGTGTCTGTAACCAGGTTGGGACACGAATCTGTGATAAGAGAATTCCACAGAATATTTTGTTAACACTTAGGAACTGAACATGCATTAGTTTATTAGCCTCATTAACATCGTAGAGAATAATCAAAGACAGATAAGCGTAGTAATAACAAGTGATTATGTACCCTGAGCACTTAGCACTTAGCACTGTAAGTTAAGTCTATCATTCATTTACCCTTTAACCTAAGTAAAGTACTTAAACAATCAAACTATATATTCATTCCACATCATAATCAAGCACTAAGAAAATGCATAACAAAAATAACACTACTCAAAGAAAACCATGAGACACCAGATATATGTGGTTCACCCCAGGGTGGGGCTACATCCACAAACTGATTCGCCTCTTTATTATTCGCCAAAATATTACATCCAATCACTCATGTGCATTAAGCCATAGAGTCACTCAGGTTCGAACAATGTTGCTTCAAAATCCTTGATCTTAATTCAAGCTACTTCGACTTGCTGCCTCACCTGAGCCTCCTACTCAGTAAGATTCTGGACTGTCTGCTCTGTAATAGGCCCTTCCAGGCATTGTTCTACTGTTGCAACTACTTGATCTAACTGTGAACCCTGGTTATCGATCTCTTTGAAAAAATTGCAAGATTCGTCCTGCACAAGTTGTAACTTCTATTTTACTTCCATCACCTTTCCCTAGAAGGCAGTGATATGTTGTTTTATTGTGCGTTTCTCATGGGATATCTTCATCCTTTCTACTGTTTTGATTAGCTTCATCTACACCTGTAATGAAAATGCTTGTTGTTGTGCCTCCTGTAGCTGAGCCTCTAGCTTCTTTAACTCTATATCCTTGGTGAGGTGTTCATACATCTAGGCACTTCTTTCACTCAACTGTTTACATTTTGAGGTGATGGATTTTATACTTGCTACTTTGTTTTTGGCAGGCTCCTCCCTCTGGTCATGCAACTCCTGCAAGGTGCTCATCATTGTTCGGGCCTCTAGTTTAGTTATCCTAGCCTAAAACTGTTGGAGGGTCTCTGCGAGTTTCGCTAATTGAGCTTCGATAGGGTCCTGCTCCTACTATACCAAGCCTGGCATGTAGAGACACCCTTTTCTTACTGCTTCTTTGATCACGGTCTGCTCTACGAGCAACTACTCTTTTTCTTTATATAGTTTCACTTTGCCAGCTCTCTTTTCCTCTTGAAGCTATGATTTCTCTCTTTCATGGGAAGATACATTGTCCTGTGTTTCTTGTAATTGTATTAGGACTTCATCTTTCTCCTTTTAAAAGGATTTTGTAGCCTTCTCCTTCTCTTCTTGGGCTCTCTGGAACCGATCTTTTGTTTCATCGGCAAGCCTTAATCTTTCAACGGTAATTTCTCTCTGTTCCTTTTTGTATGACTTAAAACCAGCCTCCAATGCTTCGGCTTCTCCTAGAGGTACTCCTTTAAGGTTAACCTCAACATCCACGAGACCATTTGTTGGCATAGTGGAAGACCCAGGGTTCAACGCTTAACAAAGTACCAACAAAACCCCGACTATCGGCCCTTTCAACAACACCTGCGAAGCAGGTGAGGTCTCACCCAAGGTAGAAGTAGGGGGGGTTACAGGATGCAGGTGTCTGTAACTAGGCTGGGAAATGAATCTGTAATAAGAGCACTCCACAGAATATTCTATTAGCGCTTAGGAAGTGAACATGCATTAGTTTATTAACAGCATTAACATTGCAGAGCATAATCAAAGATATATAAGCGTAGTAATAATAAGTTATTATGTACCCTGAGCACTTAGCACTTATCACTTTGAGTTATTTCTGGCATTCATTTACCCTTTAACCTAAGTAAAGTACTTAAAAAATCAAACTATATATTGATTACACATCATAATCAAGCATTAAACAAATGCATAACAGAAATAACATTACACAAAGCAAACCATGAGACACCAGATATACGTGGCTCACCCTAGGGTGGGTGATCCAAGTGGATATTGGTGGCCACCCACCTATTCCACTTGGACCCCCACCATTGCTTCTTTCAGTTTTTTAGTTTCTGCACAGTTTACTATTTTTAGCAGTTTTTCAGGTCCTGAACTCCCAGAGTCGTTTTGAGGCCTTAAACGATGGTTTTTTGGGAAAACGGGGAGAAACATGGACTGTAGATTGATAATTGTTACCCAAACGTTGTATTCCTCAGATAGATCTTTCTAACGAGGTATGGAACGCGTCAAATGGAGATCGTATGCCAAAGTTACATCCCCAGGAAGTTGATGTACCAACTTACCCAAACGGGGCCCATAGTCTTGGCGTTTCATCTCCTAGGGTTAGGTCTTTGGATGTTTAGGGTTTTCCATTGTTTCTCAGTAATAATAGGCCTTTGAGCCTCATTGTAACAGAGTTCATAGGCTAGTAGTCGCCACATCTCTTCTGAGAGATAAGCTACCAGCGCCCTAGTTAGTTTATTTCCATTCTGTCTGTAAGCATATTTCAATCATTTGTTATTAATGAAATGAAGTCTTATTTCCACTGCATCTCTATGTTTATGTGTATTTCTGTATTTCATTGTGTTCCTACATAAATCCAGATCAGTGGTATCAGAGTAGTCTTCTCATTCTCGATCCTTCTTTGCATGTCCCCAACGAGGTCGGGGCATAAGGAGTTGGGGCTCGATCTGGTTGAACCTTTGCAAAATCAGCCTTGCAAACCCCAATGGCCACCCATGGGGGAAGAAAAGAAAGATGAGGGAGTAGGATATCCTATCAAAATGTTGCTCAAGGAGGCCCTCGAGAAACAAAGGAACACGATGATGGACAACTTTTCCCAGATTCTTCAACAGATTCCCACTAGTGGCGCATCGACATCCAACTGTCACTCTGGAGGCGCCACTCCTTTTAAGGTACAAGTAAATTTTGACATTCCCATATTTGAGGGCCAAATCGATGCAGATGTCATAGATAGATGGTTAAATCTGTTAGAAGTATATTTCTCGGTTCATGACCTTTCTGACCGAGAAAATATTATTTTTGCACTCCTCAAAGCCGCCCCCCATGTCAAGGACTGGTGGGAAACCTACTCGGAGCAAGAGGGCGAGGGAGAACCCTCTATGTTCTGAGCCGCACCCACTTGGAATTATTTCCAAGATGCCATCAAGGAAAAATATTATCTCGTGGGGAGCTATGAGGACAAATACATACAATGGACTATGCTGCGGCAGCAAAGGGACCAAGATGTGCATGAGATGACGAATATGTTTCATACCCTATGCACAAAGTTGGGTATCAAAGATTCTGAGAAGAATTTGGTGTTAAAGTACCGCAATTGTCTACACAGATACATTCAGGAGGAAATGGAGTTCCTCGACATCTCCTTGCTTGGTGTGGCATACCGATATGTTGTCAAGATTGAGCAGAAGTTCAAACAGAAGAAGCGAGACTTTGGGTCTACAAATCAGAAGCAAGGGAAAGGTACCCCTAAACCACAGCATAAAGGACCAAGCCAAGGTAGGGCATCCCAGAACATCCCACCAAATCCACAAGCAAAGAACAACACCACGAAGCCAAAAAAGGACACGGGGAAATGGTGTGAGTTCCATAAGAGCTCCACCCACAACACAAGTGAGTGTCGGGCCAAGCAATCACTGGTAGCCGAGTTGAAGGCTTCTGAATCGGATGCATGTTCCGAATCTGAATCAAAACCTAACAAGGGGAATAATAGGGGGAAGAAGATTATCGATGTGGAGCCCAACGCCACCGTTGCCACCACGAAGATCTAGAAGGAGGAACCAGAAGTTCTAGAGGAGGCGGAGCGTCTCTTCCATTCCAAGATGTGGGTAAAGGGTTCCCCATTGTAGTTCATAGTTGACAGCGGGAGCTAGAAGAACCTCATCTCGATAGAGGTCTTGAAGCAGTTGGGCTTGCCGACCACAGCACACCCACAACCATACACCATCGGGTGGTTGCACCAAGGATGGGACCTCCGCATTAGTCAACAATGTTACCTTCCCTACAACATCAAGCCCTTCACAGATGAGGTATTATGTGACATTGCTCCACTTGATGTTTCTGATGTATTATTAGGCCAACTGTACTTGTGGAAGCGACATGTTGTGTATGAGTCCAGGCCTCATGCTGTTATTATCACTTTGGGCAATAAGTTGTACAGGATACCAAAGATAGCACCGCCTACCACCATCTCTTTGGTTACTGCAAAACAATGTAGTAAGCTCATTTCCAAATCCAGGAAATTTGTTTTCTTGATGATCTGCCCTCAGGGAAAGAGGAAGACTGTGACCATGACCTCCAGACAAGGCCTCGCTACATGATAACAACATATGGATAACGTCATGGAGGAGTACGATGACATCTTCACCTTCCCTGCAGGGGTGCCTCTACACTGCCAGGTCAAGCACCCCATCGATCTGACCCCAGGTGCACCGCTGCCCAATGGACCCATCTATCGGCACTTTGTCCTGGAGAATGACGAAATCAAGAGGCAGATTTAGGAGCTGTTGCAGAAAGGTCACATTCGGCTGAGTTCATCGCCCTGTGGGAGCCTGATTGTGTTGGTGCAGAAGAAGGATGGGACTTGGAGACTCTGCATTGACTATCGGGCACTGAAAAAGATCACTGTTCGGAATAGGTACCCGATCCCACGGATTGATGACCTTCTGGACCAACTCAAGGAGGTGAAATATTTCAGCAAGATCGACTTGAAGTCTGGGTATCACCAGGTACAAATCGAACCCTCTGATGTGTGGAAGACTACATTCAAATCCAAGGAGGGCCTTTTCAAATGGTTGGTCATGCCTTTCGGGTTGACGAATGCCCCTGCAACCTTCATGAGGCTAATGGACGACATCCTGTGGCCATTCACCAACTCATTTGTAGTGGTTTACTTGGATGACATTCTGATCTTTAGCCAGACTTGGGAAGAGCACCTCCACCACATCCAACAGGTCCTCCAAACACTGCGGCAACACAAGTTGTGTGCCAATTTGGAGAAATGCACTTTTGGCATGACCCAGGTTTAGTATCTAGGATACATTATTGATCAGAGGGGGGTACATGTGGATCCAGCAAAGATCCAAGTCATTCTGTATTGACCAGCCCTAACCACCCTAACAGAGCTCTGCAACTTTTTAGGTCTTGCCAATTTCTACCGCAGGTTTTGTAAATTCTAACCTTGTACAATATCTACTACAAACTGATATTCAGAAAATAACAGAAAAGATATAATGGCAAATACAAACATTACACAGATATTTTTCACTTGGAAACCCAAACCGGGAAAACTAGCATATATTATATTCATACATTGTGTTACATTGTTTACAATACAATATACATATAGGAGCCAGCAGCATCCAAAACCCTAACCCAATGACCTGGATTAGTCCAAAACCCTAATTCCTTAACCGAAAATCGAAAACCATCGGCAAAAAACCATGTGCCGAAAAACTACCTAATATCATGTGGTCCCGGAAATATGTCATCCCGGAAATATGTCGTCCCGGAAATAGGTCGGCCCGGCAGAATTATGTCGGCCCGAAAAAAAAAAAAATCAAGGGCGTTGTCGCCGAACCCCCGTGATAACCCCCCCTACGCAGCCGGCGCAGGCACTTAGACACTGCTACTCGTGCAAAGAATATAACACATACCCAACATTCTCCCACTTGTTGTTTTCTTTGCACACGGGGGGTTACAGGGTTACATAGTCAACAATCCAGGGCAACAATGCCCATGGATCCTCTACACCAAGAGAACTTCTCAGTG